>WBNP01002047.1:185482-285140 GCA_013401095.1 Passerina amoena
GTTATAAAATTTGGAGGAAAGGGGGTCATATTCTCCAATCCAAGGGAGGTTCCTGCCTTCCTTGGCAGACACCCGTCTTTAAAACCAAGACGAGTGGTTAAGAAAAAGTCAAGCAACTAAAAATAAATATTCCTCATACAAACTATTTCTATGCAAAATAATTTCAGATGCATATGCTAGTTCTGCATGCTATTCAGATAAAGAGGGTGTAGACTTTTTCTTACCAATTTTTAGAGAACCACTGGTGTCCAAACCAAAAAATTTATCTTCTCCATATAACTGGTTTCAACAGCACATTGAATAAAACCCAGATCATTTTTTTTTTCAGTATGTGCAATTGCCTTCAAGCTAGCTTCCAGACATATTAGTCTATTTAGCTCTAAAAATAAAGCTCAAAGACATATGGATGTATGTTTTAAATATATTTTCCATTAATTGAAACCTTGTCCAAAGTATGAAAGTAAACAATATACAAGTGTATCCGGAATCACTTACTTCATCATAGTTACCTAGAGATCTGCTCAAGAGAGAAGCCATGTTAAAGCTATAAAATATAATCTGACCCAAGTCAGTCACAAGAATTTAAGAAAAAAATTCTCCTGGACTACATGGTAACTTTCATATTGTTCCTGTGAAGCAAGTTACTTTCCCTATCAGAATTACACATTATCTTTCCAAACATTCATCACATGCTCCAGGCAAAAAGCTACTGAAAATGAAAGGGGGGAAATATGGTCTGGATTACTACTCATCTGCCTTTATATCTCAACCAATACACCAGTGAGGGTGTTCAAATACTAGCAGTAATAGCAAGACCAAGAAATAGGGTTTATCTCATTGACAACATAAACAATTCTGTTCAGCTATCTTTCTTTCTATTTACAGTCACATACTTTTGTCTTTAGGTACAGCTAACTTAATCTTGGTTTTCTAAGGCAATAAACTTTAAATTAAACTGTCAGTCCATCCTAATAACTTAGCAAATGAGTTCTGCACAGGTCCATGAAGAAATTTAAGGGTCCAAAGCATTTTTTGCATGAGGAAAATTTCATACATTTTTTGTATGAAAGAACTGGAACTGTTCATTCTGCAGAAGGCTCAGGGAGGTCTCAAAATTTGTGTATAAATAAATGATGACTTTAAAGAGGAGTCACATTCTTCTCAGTAGTGCACTTTGACAACACAAGAGGGAAAAGGTGCAAATTAAAAACTGGAAATACCATATAAACAGAAGATAATGTTGTTTTGGGTTTTTTTTTGTTTTTGTTTTGTTTTGGTTTGGTTTGGTTTTGGGTTTTCTGTTTTGTTTTGTTTTAGTTTGGTTTTTTGTTTTTACTGTGAGAGTGGTGAAATAAAGGACCAGGCTGCCCAGGGAGGTTGTGGAGTCTTCATCATTGGAGGCTTTCAGAACATAAAATGGTCCTGGGCAAACTGCTCTATTTGAATCAGCTAAAGCAGCAGGAGATGGACTTGATGGTGTCAAGAGAACCCTTCCAAGTTAAATTATTCTCTTATTCCATATCTCTTGATCAAATTCAGCCATATTTGTTAGAAGAGTAGCTGACTTACACATTTTAAATTCTTAGGAATTTTTGGAAATAAGTAAGTTACAAGGAGTAGAGAAAGAGGGAACTCCATTTCTACTTCTGCAGAACAGACAATTAGCATTCTGCACTCCCTCAGCAGCAACAGTCCCCTAAATGGGATTCAGATTTATTAGCATGGGCATATTAGTGCTGGCATGGCTGCTTGGCTTACGAGCTTCTCCTGTGGAACAGGTCCTTCTTTCCCATTCTACATCAGTGGATGCAGCAGGGATATGGGATCATTGGAAGAGGAAGCAGCTCAGTGAGAGAGCTCTAGAAGACACTGGAAGTGTAAAGATGGAAGGGGAAAAGCAGTGGTACAGCTGGCATGAGAGGAGCTGAGGTTACCTCAGAACATAACAATAAAATCAGGCTTTACACATTGACTTGCTTGATAAACAATTAGAGCCATTACAGCACTGAATGCTGCTTGCATCACACAACTTTTTCTGTGTGCTGTAGAAGCAGAGCAAAAAGCATTACCATAATCCATTTCCCAGACAACTCCTTCATTCTTCTTAAAGAAGCAATTCATCCATGTGGAGCACCTTACCACACTATCTGTTCTTCCTCCAGGTTGGTGCCTTGCTACATAACACTGCCTCAGGCTTCAAAGTCTCCCTCCACACAGATTTAGGACTCAGCTTGCGCTTGCTAATGTTTCAGCAGAAGGAAGAACAGAGAGCTTGGAGAACAAGTGGGCAGCCCTGGAGAGGAAAAGGTGAATGCCATGCAGCTGGAGATTCAGGAGAGATATTTGAAAGCGTCTGTTTTTATTTTGTTACTTTTTTTTTCTTTTTCTTGCTATTTTCATACTCTTATAATGTCATTAACCTTCATTTTGATTCTTGCTTTTCTGCAGTCAGAGGATTATATGGCAAAACATGTGAATGGGCTGCTCAGACACTGTTCTTGAACGTGTAAGACCTGAAGTATTTTCTTGTTAGTGCAATGTGGATGCACTGGAAAAAAGGATGTGAATGACCCAGAATACCTATTGAGTCATGAAAGAAAGCCTGAGAAATGTGATAGTGAATGGAGGAAAGTAATTAGTAAGTTGACTAATTACTTTCTTTAATAGCAGCTGTCAATCTCTAAAAGGAAAAGAAGCTACTGAGAATAATATTCATGAGCTAATAAGGAAGCAAAAGTCCTAGGAATGCCATCTGAACAGTGCAGCTTATTCATCAAAAAGGTTTTTTTTAGGATGTACTTTTTGAGAAAAGATGCTTGCACTTGACTATCTCCTGCCATCCAGGGAAGTAGCCCTTTTCATCACTTCTGTATTGGCAAAACACTTTGTGAGCGTGAATCCACTTTATCATAACTTCAGAAGTTGACTGATTGCTTACTAATTTGAGGCAAGAAGACCTACTACAAAAATCCTACATCTCTTAAAAGTATTTTGGAGATATGTATCACATAAGGATGGTGACTATTTGGAAGGGTTTGTTTCATGTACAGAACATATTATCAGGCAGCCTTGGCTGACTGTCCATGCCCATTCTGCCACTGGAACTAATAACTTCTGCTTTACATAGGTCTGGGTCCTCATTCCTCGATAGCATCCTTGAGAGTCAACAGGGTTTTTTTTTGGCAGGGGCATTCCAGGAATGTCTTTCATTGTCCCTTAGATGGAGACTGTGCTTAAAGTCAGGAGTTGAATTTTTACTTCAGTATACTCATGATTATTCACTGTATGTTATTTACAGATTAACATAATTGTCACACTATGTTGTCAATGAGTGGTTTAGGTTGCCTAAAGAATCACCATCAAACTTATTAGCAAAAGCAGATTTGTGTAAATAGGCAGAAAAGAGAGTTGGATGGCAAGGCTCACTCTTTTGCTTACTACATAGATGAAACGTACAGAGGAAAATCAAGTCAGAAGCACCAAAAGAAAAACCATGGAAATATCCCTGTTGGCTTCTGATCTTGCAGCTGTTTGCTCGAAAACAATAAAAGAGCACTGAGACTCAAACAACGTCTCCTTCTTGTTCCTTTTTGTAATTTTATGTTTTTTATTGTACTTCCCTTGGAATACATTTTAGTTTCCAGGAAAGAAGTATTCTTTTTGTTTGGGACCAAAGCCCCTGCAAGGGGAAACAGAATAAACATAAACACTGAAGTTCCATCTCAGTATTAGGAAAAGCTTTAACTTTGATCTTGATAGAGCATTGGAATGAACTGCGCAGAGAGGCTGCAGAGGATCCATCTCTGGAGATATTCTGAAGTCACCTGGTCATTGGGTGAACCTGTTCTGGCAATGGGTTTGGGCTAAAGGATCTTCCGAGGTCTCCTTCCAACCAGTTGTTCAGTGCTGCTCTGGTGACCAGCTACGTGTGCAGCTGGCTAGCTCTGTTACCACCTGAACACCATAATGGGACAACTTAACCAGAAGTGGAAATTACCTGCTTTTTCAATACTCCTTCTGGGAGGACTCCTCTAAAAAGCAGGTTTTCATCTTATCAATCAGGTTCCTTAAGGCAGCACTTGAATCTCATAAAAAAATCTTTAAAGTTCTGCAGTAAAAAAAGGGTGAAAACATCTCATCGATTTATGCCTTTATCTGGGGATATAAGGAACAAGCAGGATATAAGGCATAAAATGAATACAGAAAGGAGAGGTTAATGAAGCCACTTGCAAAAGTGGCAGGAGAAAGTAGGGCTGAACAGTGTCAGTGTGAGCAGGTCTTCATTATAGTGCAGTAATTTTTCATGAATGCAATTATTTACTATCAATTATATGTGGGGGCCAGAGAACTGGCAAAGGGAAAGCCTCCTGCATTCCCCTGGAAGGCCAATACCTGAGCTACAACCCTCCCTTACAGCTAGGGAGAGCAAGAAAATTGCCCCCAGAGCCCTTTGCAAGTCTATGTTGATTTCTTCTACCCCACTGACACTTCCCCCTCACTCCACCCTGTGCCCTCATCCCCTTGGCCCTGGTATTCTCTCCCACCCCCTGAGAGCCCTATATAAATGCTTTCTGAGCTTTGATCAGCTCTTTTGTCACTTTACTCTTGGAGGTAGAAGCTCAATAAAGGCTGTCCTTGGAACCCCACACACAGACCCCGTCTCTCCTTCTGTGCTGCCCAGATCACAGAAGAGCTGAAATCACTTGGTGTGAGCACAGACCTGCCTGTGCCCCCAAAGTGTCTTTTTCAAGACACTTCTTTGGGAATGTTGTGGCGCTGGACAACCACCTGCCATGACAATTATATGCTTGTATTTTTGCAGTAGTAAACACCCAAAAGACCAATAAGAATGGATAGCAATTTAAAATAATCTAATTAATATTACAGAGCCTTAAGCATAATTCAGCAAAATTTGGCCTCTTTTATACCCACATAATGAAAAAGAACACAGTCATAGGATTTTCAAAGACACATAAGCTCAACAGTGTGTGAAAATGGGAACTGCAATTACAGCATAGAAATATCCAACTCATTACAGAAAAAGTTTGGGATATTTTCTAGTATCTATAACCAGAATGGAGGCGTGTATTTCCTTTTGCAACATGTCTGGTAAAGGTTTAGAAATTGGTTATTGTTTTAATCTATTATTTGTAGGGATGGATTTAATAGACTTTAAATATACTGTATTGTACTTGCAGTACTATCTATGATTTCTATGTGTCTTCATACAATCACTGAGCAAAATTTTTTCCATTTTTTCCACTTTATCTAAAAATCTAAAGTGCATACAGAGTTTAAATCTAGATCTCACTGATCCAGTTTTGCTCTCCTGTGAATGGCTTCCAACATTTTATAATAGAGTCTATTAGTGGGGCATTTGGGCCAGGACCTCTCCTGCCTTGCTGATATCCAGTGCCTGGGGGCCCAGAGTCTGTGCCCAGACTGAGGGCAGTGTTTTTTACATTTTCAAGCACACACACAGAAGTGAAGCTGAGCACATATTCTCATGACCCACAGAGGACACCAACATAGCTGGTCACTCACGCTGGCACTGCACAGTACCCCACAGCTCCCTGCTCTTCCTCCTGGGCTGGCAGGCAGAAGGTCCCATGTGCAACATTCCGGGAACATTCTCCAGGCTCACGAGCATACGCGTGTTCATGGGGCCACCTCTGTCTGCCTGGCGCCCCTGCCCCCATCCCAGACCCCCTCATCACACCCATGTGTCCTCAACCTGCTGGCTGGTCCAGATGGAAGTTGGCTGGTGATGGCCACATGCAGCCCATCAACGCCAGGTTTAGGGAGAACACAGATATTTAATCTCAGCAGCTGGCACCACACAGGTAGAATGTGACCTGTGGTTCTATTGCAGCAACCAGCGCTGATCGTTTGCCTCACTCATGCAGAGCCTGCCCAGCAGCTGATTTTGTTAACATCCAGCATTCCCTTCCCCTAAAAGGAGGTTAGTCAACACTACTTGCTACACTGCTGACACTGAATCACAGAATCATTAAGGTTGGAAAAGATCTCTAAAATCATTGAGGAAAACTGTTAACCCAGCACTGCCAAATCGTCCACTACAGCACGTCCCTCAGGTCTGACTCCACCGTATCCCTGGGCAGGCTGTTTAAATGCCTAACTACCTTTTCAGTGAAGAACTTTCCCCTAATATCCAATGCAAACCCCCCTGGCATAAAGCCCTTCATTCAGTAGTTGTAGAGAGTGACTGAGACTCCCATCACTCACTCCACAGGCCAGGGGCATCTACATCCCTCATCAGCACTCCAGCAGCTGGCACCCAGTTCTCTCACAACAGTCCCCCACTATCTAGCACTGAGTCCTTCCAGCATGCACATACATAGGACGGACAGTGACACAGAGAAGGAAGTAAGAGAAGATTTAATGGACTTAAGATAGACTGGGGCAATCACGCTTAGGAATCTGCCAGACAAGCATAATGACCTGCCATGGTTTACAAGCCCCTTTTCTGTCTGTTCCTCTTTTCTTCCTCCCCTGAACACTGCCCAATTTATAAGGACCCATCAAGTCCCCTCCAACATTCTGAACCCCGAGGACTGCATTCTTATCAGTTGCAAAGTACTATTTGCCCACAGTTTATTGATAGCTGTTCAGTGTGACTGATGAGGTTGGCTTCTTCTTGTTGTCTCCATTATGATTTGCCTGTCAGGTTTGGGTCTCCGCATACTTTGGTTCCCCCTTCTCCTTAGAATCCCATTTGACAAAGTCCTTGATCAGAAAATCATACTGGAATAAAAAACCCTACACTTGACCCTTACTATTTTGTGTGACTCATCAGTTTTAGTTCTCATCTCTGCCTCCCTTGTTATTGGTCAGACAGGTTTGTGTCTCTCTGTTCCTGTTTATGGCTTCCTCCTTTTCTTAATATCCCCTTTTGTGTTGAGAAAGTCCCTGATCAGATACCTTAAGGAGCAGACATTCTTCTTCTACAGATTCTTACAGTTAGCACAAGATTGATTAAATTATCATAACTGTGTTACAAAGAAATATGGAAGAGAATATAGCAGAAAACATGAAAGGAAATTTTTTATTTTTCAGTTATACAAATAAAAAACAATCCCCATAGCTGTACTTGAAATAAGAACTAACAGTGTCAAACATGGCAATTCTGAAAGAATATGTATTAATACTTTAAACCACAGAAATTGTATGACATACACTCAGTAGCAATAGTACTCTCCTTTATCTACATTTATAACAATTGTGCTTTTCCTTGCACAAAGTAACAGTGCTTTTAAAAATAAATAATGTGCAATTTCAGAGTTCTATCCCGAAATATGCTAATCTAGATCCCCATGTAAATCCTGGACATGTCTCTCCCAGGAAAGTCACTGCAAAGAGTGCTTAGCACTTTGCTAGATCAATCACTTAAAAAGGTACTGAACCTGCACCTGTTTTTCTTTAAATTGCAATTAGAGAAAAAGTACTGACCTCAAACATGTTGCTTGTATTGTCTAACAAAAGAATGATACAGTCGTTACTACACATCAGACTCAGATTTGAAAGGTTCAGTAGATCTTACATCTGGAGAGTGGCTCAGAGCTGTGGAAGAGAACTGTCCCAAAGCTGGAAAGTTAACAATCAAACACTTGTCTATTGTTGTATGAAATATGAAGGACTGTCACAGAAACATTAACATGTATCTTAACAAACAATTTACAATCAATTTATCTGAATGAAATCAAGTTGTTTAATGCAAAGCTGCCATAACCTTTGGAAAAACAGATGCAGTCTGCTGTCTTGATTTAATTTTCAGTTCTTATTTTTAATGTACATTTAGGAACTACAGCAGGAAACTGATATAGCTGATGAGAGGATAAATTTGAGGAACACTCTGAACACAACTGATTGGCATTTCAGTTGTTCCTCACCAAGGCAGATACATTAGGGATCTTTCTTTTTATCCTACTACTTTGTTTTAGTTGTTGATAGTATTGGATTATGAAAGTGGTAATTATAATATAAATTGATTATCTGCTCTGTGCTGCTGGCAGCAGAGGTGTGAATATAGATAAAACAACATAAATCACCCAAGGTAGCTATGAAGGCTTAAGCTGTTCACTGCTAACCAGTAAAGGACTGCAAAGTGAAATCCATTCCACCTCAAAGTCTCTAAAGAACAGTTAAGACTTTGCTGCAATGTCCTGGGTCACCTTTAGGGAAAAAGTCACACAATGGAAGTAATCTGTTTTTCCATTTAGGTTCTGGGGTGCCTTAACAGAAATGCTCCAAGAGCCCAGGAAGGATAAGGGAAAGATAAGAAGGGTGTCTGCAATGAATCCATTGCTACAGCTTCCCAGCTGTAGAATGCAAACAACAAGGAAAGTCCTGGGCATGTCTCACCTCAGGTCACCTTAGACCAAACAGTAGCTGGTGGTCACAAACCATCTCAAAACAATTTGTTTTTGAAACATCAAACCACACACCAAAGAGCCACCCAGAATCTTTGGGCTCCACATGGACACAGGTCTTATAAAAAAACAAGCATAAAATGACCCCTAGTTTTTGTAAAAACCAACACAGTCAGATGACAACTACCTCAGAGAATAGTTTGAGACCCACCCCTCAGTCCATCACACCTCAGCTCAGGATAAAGTGAGGCAGGTGAGAGAAGAGGTGTACTGGTGTGGAGTCCCATGGTTTTGGTAAGGAGACACACCGAGGTGCTCGTTTAAGGGGAGAGTGCTGTGAGAAGGATGAGTGTGGATGACAGCTGAGTGCCCTGAGCCTGTGGCTCACAGTGTCCAAGAGTGTAGTACTGAAGGTAGAAAGCCGGCAGAGCATGAGGTTAAGGCCCAGTTTTGAGGAGGTATGGGAAAACTCTGTTGTCTTTGAAGCAGGTACTACTGTCATGTCTTGTGCCAAACCAAGTCAGAGAAATTTAGGGATATGATAAAAATCTGGACTCCACAGCTTTTGTACTAAAGTTAACTTCACTTGCAGAAAATCAAATGTGAAGCATGCTAAACCAAGGCTTAGGCCAAGGTTTAATTTCTCTGCTGACTTTTAAATGCAAATTCTCTCACCTTTCTATTTACATGATACTCTTTTCATGTATTCATTTGCACAAATATTTTTTTACTGCCAAGGAATGCAAGAGTACCCATTTTGCTGTCAGATACATAATCAACTGGCATACTCAAACCTTCCACAGGTGAACAAAATCACCTGTCAGTTAATATTTTAGACTACCTGAGCATGAGGTTTGTCAATGGCCTGACACTAGAGAGAAGAAAAGATACTCTGAGAAGATAAAGTTGAGCAGATGTTTCTCTGAGCTTCTGAGAGACTTGCAATCTGTGAATTCTTTATTTCAATAGCAATTTTGTCAATGTGTATGAAATATGCTTTAGAAGATCAACAGTAGCAAAACCCCAACAGCAAGAACAAGATATGCTTACCCTTAATTGAAGAAATAACCTTGTATTAAAATGAAGGTGTACATAGAGAACAAATAGCACCCTCTGGTTTATAAACACCAAATTAAACACATTCCAGTCTGCATGGCTGTTTACTTCCTCATGATGCCTTGGTTTCAGTGAGTTTCATGTTAGAACCACTTATTGCACATTAGCATGTGGCCAGAGTAAACTGTCCTAAGTACAAGAGTCTGGTGAATAGGGAAAGATGTTACTGTATCTTACATATAACAAAACTGACTTTCTACTTCCTGTAATATTTGACTGCAAGGCACTGATTTAGCTACCAATAATCCCAGATCTCCAATCATGCATAATGAAAAACATGAACTTAAGAAAATGGGTAATAAAGAGCATTTTCAGCTAATAAATGTCTGTGAGATTGGTAAAACATATGAAATTGCTCAAACTAATTAAAAATTCAGTAGAATTTGGAGATCAGGACCTGATGTGGCTCTGAAAATATAACAAGCAAATATCCATACATTATACCTGCATGCCTACTCCTTGGCCAAGCATAACAGGAAAGATATGAAACCATGATGTTATCTATTTATGTGCTCCTTTAGCACTAAAATACATGAGAGGACAACAAGTTTTGTTTCTTAATGTATGCTGTACTGACACTCTACCCTCTTCTATACTCCTGTAATTTCTTGTTTTCTTTTTTTGGAAAGAAGGAAGTGAAAGAACTCTTGGTTTTTTGGATAAACAAGACTGATGATCAAAAAGCCAACTGTGAGATAATGTGTTATTTCAGTCAGTTACACATCAGAACATCTAAATTATACAAGAGGTATATTAAATAAAGAGATCATTTAACAGCATTAGAAGTTTAAAAGAACTGTATGATCTACATCTTTTCCCATTAATTGGCTAGGTGGTTTTTTTTCCCTTTAGTTCCACTGTCACCTGAGTTTCTTTAGACTTTTTCTTTCCACCAAGAATAAAACTATATACATACATACATGTATACATATATATATATACACATATGTATTTGAATACATGAAGTAATTTCATTACTCCTGCAGATTTTTCTGAAGAATTCTATATGTGAAGTCTATAAAAAAGCTTTGATTTGAGATACTTAAAAATATAAATAACAAAGAATATGTTCCTTTAAGCAGCAAAGAAACATGAATCCACACCATTTCTCCAAGATAAGGGAAAAATGTGTACAAAAGTAATCTTTGGCACTCAAAACAAGGGCACCCTCTTGAATGTCTTCAAATCTGTACAGGAGAAAAAAACTTGTAAGTCAGATCAAAATGGTATCTGTGTGGTTTCATGTAATGGGTACTGGGTATCTAGAAAAACAATTGGGATGTTGAGAACTGTGTGACAGCAGGATGCAACACAATAACACTGGGTAAAATATTTCATGTTCCACTCCACCCTCCTGTGCTTACAAATATTTTTTCCTTAAGACAATTCTATAAGATAAAAAATGTAATTACTCATAACATCCTTGAAATCTTGTAAGGGCTCCAAAACTTAAAAGCAACAAAACCCAACCAACAGCAATAAAAACAGCAACAAAAGCTGAAGTTATAATACAGTATCAGAAACAGTTCTCTGATTGAAGGCATTTACTAATTTTTTTGATCTAACAGACTTCACTTTCTCTACTCAAATCCATCATGATATTTTCTGCCAAAGCCTGATTTATTTACTCAAGTAAATATTCCATCCACTGGGTATTCTTGTGTGAGCTGTCTGACCACAGCTGCAAATTGGCAGGCTCTTTTTCTTCTTTAATTCATGATGAATGTGTCACTGCATCCTGTAAACACTACTGAGCATACATTCAAGCTTTCTTTTTAGTGAAAGTGGCACTTGAACCCTTGCAGTCAGGATAGCTTAGTTATATAGCACTTTACAGGTATAATAGCTGGTTATGTACTTCTGATATAACACGTTCTTCCAATGACTTAGTGGGTATTGAAACAAATCTCCACTGTGGTCCCACTGCCATTCCACATCATCTTTATGATCTTTATGATGAGGTGTGTATTCTGTATTTATTGTACAATACTAGTGCTTTATTGCTGTATGCATTTCCCTGTTGTTAATTTAAGTGCTCCTCTATTATGTAACACATACAATGTTTTAAACTCTAATGGCATCCTATGAGGACTGGCATTAGAAAAGTACCGATACTTCAGATCATCATAATAGTGATACTTGACTGGTTTTCCAAGTAAATCCTTTGGGAATGGCCAAAATCCGTACAGGTGAATTTCATCACAAAATCTGGTAGCAAGTGTATACATGAGAAGACCAGTGCTGGGTCGTTTAATGTGCACCTTGTTTGTCAGCCAATAGCTGCAAAGAAAGAAAAAGTGATTAACAAACTCATACAACTTCATGTGAATAAATTCTGTGAACTTATTTTATCTACTATGGATTCATTTTACACTATGAAAAGGTGAAAGTCTCCTTTTCTCTAAACTGAGATCAAAATGACACTGTTCTGGTGCACGTTTATTTCTCCTAGGAGAGGTAAAGGGAAACCTTAGCACAGTGCTGGAAAAAAACCTGGCCAACTAAGAGACTTAGTTCAGGCTTTAATTCCAACACAACATCATGTCTGCAGAAGCTAGAAGATAACCTCCTCAGCCAGATCAGGGAATAGTCTCTTGCTATAAAAAAATCTAACCTGTTGTGGTATATCCAGTTCATGCAATCAAGTGAGCCCTATGCTGAATATTTGATTGGTCTGGTGGTCACTTCATAGATTGCTTGTCTAAATAGAAAGCAAATGCAAATGATACACCTAAGTTAAGAATGTAACTTTCAGAAGTCAGTAAAAGAGAAGCTCGATTTACTTCCTTGTGATTAAACACATAAAACTACCTGTTGTTAAAGGCAGTCTCCAGATAAGCAAAATCTTAACACTACTGATTTTTAAAAGGTTTTGTTTTGTACTCAAACATTCAGTGGTCTGACTGAGGCTACAGGACAGTTTTCCTGAGCCAGTACCAAGAAGTCTGCTTATGGCTTTAAAAGCAGCAGAGAGTTTTCAAAGACACAAATGGAAACTTAGCTGGATTCCAGCACATAGCTCATGTTAGTACCCTCAAAGTCTGCCACCAACACTGTTCTACATCTCTAACCTTTAAAATTAGAATGTCGTTAAAATAGTGCCAGCTATTGTTGGCAAAACACTTCTCCCAGGTCTGATTCAATAGAAAGTACAACAGTACTTAATGAAAATGAAAAAGGTCACTTAAATTCTTAAACCTGGTCATTCTTTTAACTCGGACAAACAACAGCCATGCACACAGCTGTACTGATTGGGCTGTGGAATTGTGTGACTGCAAGTAAGGGAAGTAAGTATGACTTAGCATTACCACACAAATGTAAAACCATTGCAGTGCGGCACTGTACTCTTAGTTGTAGGCTGTGAATTGCTTCTACCACAGTCTAGGAAAAAGGTCAAGTGAGAAAAGCCTCACCAGACCAGAGTTAGCCTTGTTTTAAATGGGATATCAATAAGGCTGAAACTTAAAATTATACATCCAGAGTGCTATAAAGGCATTAATGACGTAGTAGAAGAATGTCCCACTCCCCCAGTATGAGACAGGACAGCAAAACTATGCCTTTAATCAAAACTTAAAGTATGTTAAAAGCAACAGTTAATATGCAACATTTAAATTAACCATCCCATTGAAACTGGCCTTTTTAGTTTCATTCTTTGCCAAAACCATAGCTTTGAATCATAGATAGGTATGCATGTGAAAACTAGTTTGGTATTTTTGGTGGGTTCTTTGACTTTCCTTGTTCTGTTGCTGTTGGCTCTTTAAAAATTTGGTTTGTTTGTTTGCATTATCGTGAAGTTTATTTTTTGAAAGCTGAAGGACCCTGCAAGCAGAAAGCAGTTCTGAGCTGAGTAACTGCTTCTCCAAAGCCACCATAGGAAGAATTTCACTTGGCTGTAAAAACAGGATGGTAAAAAGCATATGTAAGGGTGGAATGCAATTGGGAATGGGTACATCTACAAATGACACATGCATATATAATTTTTTATTGTCTTCATAAACGCCACTTTTCAGACATAACATGCTAAGCAGTTTTCACTCTAATAAACTGCAACTCTAACACAAGAGAAACGAAAGGAGAGACGCCATTCTAGAAAATAAATGTTTATTTATGGAAAAGTTGCTGGAGAAAGAAATCGGAACACTTTTAGCACTTCATAGTACTAAAAGTAGCTGTCTCTTGAGAAATTGGTACTTTAGTCTCATGCAGTCATGCATCTAACATTAGTATTTCTAGCCAAAGAGCAGTCAAAACTGATGCATCTGGTACTACAGGGTACCACTATCATTCCAGCTGAATTTCAACCTTCCAGGAATAGGATGCTCATGGCAGAAAATTAAATTAGTAAACAGGTAAATATGAAAAGGACATTATATCTCACTTAAGCATTTCTGTGCAGAAATCAGTATGTAATGAAGGAATAAGATGCAATGAAGACCCTCTTACAATTTAGGAGTATAAAAACATATATTCTTTTCTGTTTGTTATATTCAGGTATACAAACCAGAAGTTTAACTATTTGGTATTTCTTAAAATTGAAATATACCCAAAATCTCTCTCTATATATACTGAAAATATAGTCCTTGATGTAATTACTATAACAATTTTGTAACTTGGGATCAATTATACTTCAGATTAAAAAAGAAAAAAGAAAAAAGAAATGTAACAAATGAAACAGTTGGAGGCACTCAGTGCTCTAGGCTGATGCTTCCTAAAGATCATTTATCTCTGCAAATTCCTGGCTCCCAACGTCTGCTTGAATGAATAGAATTATCAAGTGGTGGCACAAATCTCAAGTAGTCTTTTTGATCTGAAAGGTATGTGCCAACTTTTCAGTCGCTTCGGTACCTATTCTAATCTCTGTGTTAAGGCTGATTAGGGGTGATCGATGTTATAGATGCTTTAAGCAATAAGCATCTTTGTACCTGTTTTTAGTTTCTGGAGTTTCATTATCACTTCAGTTTTAAGCATAAGGATACTCTTCCCGTATACTTTCCTGGGATGCACTCATTTTCTGTTTAACTAAGATTACATCATGAAGGAAGCAACTGTAGAATTGAATGAGAATCTCTCTTGTTTCTCATATCTCTAGATTTTCAACCGTGACCAATTCCTGATTTTCCAGCTGGATACAGCATCAGCTTAACTGACAGGACTGGGTGGATCTCACCATGTGAGAAAACAGTCATCACTACGAAGTCTGTAACTGGCGACACAGTGCACCACTACTAATTTTCTTGATGCCTCATGCTAAAACAACTCTTTTGTGGGGCCTGAAGCCTGAATTTATTGAAGATTAGTGAATGTGCCAATGCATAAACACTCTTTAATCCTATAATTCCTGTGACTTGAAGTTGAGTAGCTTGAATTTAAGAGATCTCATTTCAAATTACTTTAAAATATATGGCTGATGGTAATGTAGTAAAGACATCGCCAAGATACCATGAATTTCAATTTGTCCTCAAAAGTTAAAGTAATCTCTAGGGTAAGTGAAAAACAGCACGAATAGAGAGTATGTTGAACCGTCTGCAATGAAAGGAAGGTCAGATCTGTACTTAGATCCATGTACTTGCAGTTTATAAAATTGCTGTTAATAAATACCACGTTTGCAACAGGTAACTAAAAAGCCCCATAATACACTGTAACAGTAAGGGTCACCCTGCTGACAGCAGGGGACTACTAAAAATGCCTCTTCCATGAAAAGAAAGGGTATTTGAGCAGGTACTGGTTCCTGTAAAAAGTCCTCGTGCTCCTACTATCTCAGCTCCTCATCCCAAATCCAAGCATCTTTGCCTTCAAAACTTCTTACCCACTTCAGACATATTAGGTAGTGAGTCATGGCCACACATCCAAGAACACTTTCACACAGTCCAATATGGATCTCTCTTCTACAATCCATTCTTTTTACAGAGCATACACATTTCAAATAGATTTCACAGGATTTTAAAATCTGAACAATGATCTCTTGCATGTTTCACTGTATTTTACATTAAAAAATTGAAATAATCAAAGACATTTTTGGTATTTCTGTTAGTACCAGAAAGAAATACTGTCAATAATGGATTTCTGCCAGCATTATATTTCAGATGAAAAAAATACTTTTTGATGCTTTAAACATGCATGTTTTTTCCTTCCTATTTATTACTACCTTAATGAAACATAGTTCCTATATGCAGTTCCACACTATAAACAAAAGACATGTTTTACAATTCTGTATGTAAAAATGTATTTTTTGTCAAAGATCCTTCTTTGTCTTCACTAAGATACTACAAAAAGCCATAAAAATTATATAAAGAATTGATTTTTTTTTAAATTGAGGCATTGGTACAAAACCTAAACTTCTCAGTAATAATGATTTTTAGAAGTATCATGACATTATTTGTATTGGAAGGAATGTCAGCAGACCTCTGACAGATCTCAGTCCAACATCTTTCTCCAAGATGGAGAAAGCACTGGCTGGGCCTGTGCTCCAGCTGAAAGAGATGGTCTGACGTTTCCCTCATTTTTGCCTCACGACTGTTCCAAGAGCAGAGACTGGGACCACTGAAGACCCTATTCAGAGTTCTGGCCTGGTTGAGGTGGATGCCCCGCCAAGTGATTGTTCGCAGCTGTGTTGACAGTGCCACCATGCTTTACTGCTTCTAGCAGGGCCTGCCAAGGAGCTTGTGCCTGCTTCATGACAATGGCCCATGAATTTCCCCACATCTCGGCCAAATGACTTTCAGGGGTAACTTTGGTGGTCCCTCAGAGAAAACTCTTCATCTGCTTCACTACCACTGTGATGGATGGAGACTGAAGCCCCCTCCCAAGGACTGAGACCCCTGTAATCATAACATGGTGGGAGGGTGGTGCTGGCCTGAGTGAAGCGAGCCCAGGTGTGTTCTCTGGACCAAGGAAACAATGGGTCTCGCTCACTGCTGAGAACATGGACTGTCTGTATCCATCCTCAATACCTGTTCCTCCTCAGCAATTTCAATAGACTTATTCTTTATTGTATCTGTTCCCCCTCGGTGATTTCAAGATCTATTTCCCCCGTCGGCAAAAGACTATAATAGACCCCTGAGTTAACCAGGACTTTGAGTTTCTCACTGATGTGACAATTCTCCCTGTGTCCAGACCATCGAGGATTTCGTCCCTGCATTGGTAGCTGTACCCCTCTCTCTCTCCCTCTCTCTCATTCTCTCTCTCATCTCCTTTCTTCCTTTCTAAATCCCTCTATTGCATTTACTGTGGTCATTCAATAAAAGGTGTATTTGTCTTGATTAATATTGAAATCCCCACTGTGTTGTTTCTCCACTCTGAGATCAATTAAGAAACCATCACGACCCTTGCTTGTTCTAGTGTATCGTGACACCAGCCCAACCACCTCTAAACAGCTCACTGTTTAGCTTGCTTCAGAAGTTGGCAAATACTTTTTGTCCTTTAAGGGGGCTCAAAGGTGCTTGAGTGGGAAACTCTGTCTACATTAAAAAAAAGCAATGAAAAAAGTGAAAGTCTGCCCTGGTGTATATGAGATAAATAAATTATTTACAGCTGTAAGCCTTATTAAAAGATCACTTTGACACATTTGAGTTTATGGAACTTCAATATTTTGGCCTTTAAAAATACTAAACCTGTTTCTACCAGATCAAAGTATCACCTATAGTTAAATATACAGTTAAATCTACCAGACTTTCACCTATATCTAGCAAGATAGCCTCATATTTATAAAAATGGAATGTTCTACTATCAGCATGACTGCTGGAGGAAAGTCAATTGAATAGCATGTTACTACCTGACAATGACTTCTTGCAGCTATTGACAAAAATTAAATTAAAATAAACACATAAACCCACAGGTATCTGTTTTAAAAACAGTTAATGTTAAAATGATGTTCTGAGGACACTCTATTACAATGACTAATACATGAAACAATTGATTCCAATCATCATTACATTAAATGGATGGAAATATATATGGGGAATTCAAATTACAATTGTTTATCCTGTTACTGTGGAATAGATGACTTGTGGCTAAAAACATGAGATGTGCTTTCTCATGGCTGTACTCAGAGTGAAGTGTTGTCTCAGACACAGAAAATCAGATATGATGGGTTACATTCAAATACCAGGTAATTTAGTGTACTTAGCATCTTTATTTGCCTTATTTACAAATTCCATAAGATGTCATAGCACAAAGAAATTCAGAATCTGGTTGTTTATATTTCAATGGATTTTGAATTCCTTGTTCTGGACAGGGGTGAATCTGAGGAAACATATACGCCTAAACTCTGAATAGCTCAAAAGATTATATACCAAGCTCTGTTTCTTGAGATATCCAAGCTGATCTCCAAGCAAACCTACTTAACATACCTGGCTGTCACTGAAATTCTGTTCCTTTTACAGACAGAGAGAATATTTTTTAAAAGAGCTTTCTGAGAAATCATATATGGCATTTGTGAAGTTAAAATATTAACATCAGTAGAAAGCTAGGGGAAAAACTATTTTGAAAGATAACAAAACATTTCAGTGTTACTCAAGAGTGTCTGTGTGAGAAGCTAGAGGATGTATATTGCCTTGATTACACTTCCTCAAAAAATACTTCAGAACCGGATAAGACACAGAGTAAAGCAACATTTGCTATTAGAAGAATAAAGTAACTTCTGAATGAGGAGAGAATAGCTGGAAGAAGAGACAATTAGATGGGAAGATGCAGAACACTCCAAAATTATAAAGTGGTGAAGGTGGCAAATAGGAATTTAATTACTACTTTAACACAAGCACTGTAACATAAAAAGTAACTGACTCAGTAAAGACATTTATTAGGTCTGAAATAAGGCATGAAATAAACAGATGAAAGTACTTTTTACACAATACAACACTGAACTGGGAATTCAAGGCAATAGGATGTTTGGATGCCACTGACCAACTGACTAAAAAACCCACAACTTGTCAATGTTCATAAACCCAATGGTGCAGATGAAACTCCTAAAAGGTTTGCTCAGCTGCTGGCGATGCATATATCTTTTTCTCTGTTTCTAACTTTTCTTCTACGTTTCTGTGTTGACACCTAGCACTGGTAAGACTACAGACTAGAAAGGGATCTCTTAAATAGCCACTTTTATGGTCTTGGACCCAACATCTATTTCCTAAACAAAGTGTTAGGGCATGTATCTTCCTCAAATTCAAAGAACAAATCCTTTCCTTGTGCTTTTTTGTCTTCAGTGGGATTAATCACACCAATGACAGGAACAACTCTTCAATTTAGCCTCTCAATTTATGTGAATGTTTTAATTAAAAATGCACTATTTTTCTTTTTCTTACTGAGATATGCTTTGTGCAGAATGCTGCACACAAGGAATCTAAAGTGTGAAAGAATTAAAGTGTGAACAACAACACAGAAAATGTGACAGCCAGCACAAAAGCACTGCTGAGTGCACAAGATCTACTTGAAAGTTTGCAGTGTACAATATTTTCAAAGAGCACACACAGAAAAACTTTTTCATTAGAAGGAATAATGCACTTTATGAAGAGCTGAAACTCCATCAAAGCTCTACCAAAACGTCAAGATTCTGTCCTGATCTGCCTCTTTAGTAGTTAGAAATGTTAGAAACTGTTTTGAACTGAATATATCACACTACAGGACAACAAGGGAAAGTAAAGGCCACTTACTTATATTTCTATGAAACCTGCCAAGAATATCCATCAATATGTTTTAAAAATTATTTAAGCCCTCAGGAATCTATTTAGATGAAAAAGAGACCTGAACCTTTGCCAGTAAATATGGTTACTCTTCTACTGCATAGAGACTAAAATGTGTACCCTTGCTTCACAGTCATGAAAGTCATCAACTGACACTCTAGCACAATACATGCCTCTGCTAAGAAGTGTTGCTCACTCAACTCACACACAAAACCATTTTCAAGAGTGAAACATAGCTTAATTTTAGAAGAACTCATCTATAAATAATTTGAGATTACAGTTGCACTAGATGTGCACACAGACATATAGCAAAGGTGCAGGAAAACAGACCTAGAGTATATTGTACAGGCTCAGAAAGTCAAGAGAGAAACTTCTGAAGAAAAGACTTTCCTTTCTGACAGCTCCTCACTGGAATATGACAGAAAGAGACAGATCTTCTAGTGAGGTGTTCCATGGCTATCTTATTTCTGTGACATCCTTGGACAATAACATATGCCTGCTGTGCAGATAATGGAGCAAAATACAGAATTCTATGAATTAGAGAATCACAGAATTGATTCCATTGGGTGAGACCTTTAAAGATCAATTAGTCCTATCCCCCTGTTCTGGGCATGGACATACTTCACTAGACCAGGTTGCTCAAAGCTCCATCCAACCTGGCCTTCAGCAATTACAGTGATGGAACATCCACAACCTCCCTGAACAACATGTTCCAGTGTCTTAACACCCTCATGATAAAACATTTCTGCCTTCTGTCTAATCCAAACCTACCTTCTTTTAGCTCAAAACCACTGTCCTTTGTGCTCTCTCGGAGAGATGGGTAAAAAGTCTCTTCCTCTCCAGCTTTCTTGTAGGCTCCCTTCAAGTACTGGAGGGCCACAGTAAGGTGTCCCTGGAGTATTCTCTTCTCCAGGCTCAGCAAGCCCATCTCTCTCTGTCTTTCCTCAGAGGAGGGAAGCTCCAGCCCTGTGATCATTTCTGTGTCCCTGCTCTGTACCCGCTGCAGCAAGTCCCTGTTTTCTTTCTGCTGAAGACTCCAGAGCTAGATGCAAGACTCCAGGTGGGGTTTCAGCAGAGCAAAATTGGACAGAATGAACTCCCTCGACTTGCTGGCCATGCTCCTTTTGAAGCAGCCAAGGGTACGATTGGCTTTCTGGGCTGTGAGTGTATATTTCCAGCTTGTATACATATGAAGACATGTTAATGTTTCCTTCAGGTTAAGAAATCCTAATCACTCAAAAAACATTTTCTAAAATCAATTTGTAGCCATAAAATAGAATCCAACAGTGATAAACTTGCAGTGTTGCAATGATTTTTTCTTTTACTCCCCACACAGACATTATAAATTAATGAACTACCTTCACAATTATAAAATGAAAATCAATGTGCCAGTGTGTAATTTCAAATCAACCTGGTTTTGACTAATACAGACTGAACCTGCATCAAGTAAACTACTTTTTGTTCCACATTTGTTAAAAACTGCTAGCACTTCTGGGCTTTTTAAAATTCCCTTTACAGTTCTAATAGTTTTAACAAATATTTATTATTTTGTATATTTTTATCTTGTTCCATGGAACCATTTAAAAATATGGAAATATTAAGGACTAAGGTTTTAAAGGTTTTTAAGGTTTTAAAACCTTAAAAATGTTGGAGAACATTTGAACAGTGTGACTGGTAGATGTAAAAATGGTTATCAAGAAGCATGCATGACTTTATGAGGATTTGAAATGTCAGGATATGTTTTTAGATGGTACAGTCAAATGTAAGATAAACAGTGAAATCTAAGCGAAATACATTATCTGTGGCAACATACAGTAGCAATGATAAAACACAAAAGAGAGGGTATCTAATAAACTAGTAAGAAATAGAACCACCTGGTTGAATAGTGACTCTAAGCAGCTATTTGCCATAATTTTATAGTCCTTCTTTCTCCTTTGTTTCATTCCTTCTGCATGAAACCTCAGAAGATAAACGATTTACCCATGTCTATAATTATAAAGCTCAGCTACAAAAGAAAAAACCTTGTCTGGAAAAGCTGTGTGGGATTGCCATTCTAGAAAGCACACTGGGCCCAATTCTAAGAATAGAACCTAAGAAAATTCTAAGAAAGGAATACAACTATATTTTAAATAAACAGGGCTACAAATGGTTTCAGAGGGTGTCAGTGGCTTTTTTTCTCTCTTGTATAGGTTGAAAATATTATTTCTTTTCTTCTCTAGAAAGGGTACTGGTATTAGTTTGGATTAAACAAAAACAATGGAGCAAAAGGATGATTAATATTCAGATTGAAGATGGCACAACAGTAATTTTTTTCATCTTAAAAACCTAATTTTCTACTCAGTAAAATAGGATTACCTACCACCATTCCACACACAGAAACTTATGAAAAGGTGAGAGAAATAAGCTTGAAAGTAGGAAAAAGTGTCAGGAAAAGTCCCCCAAATGTGTAATGTACAGAAATATCTAGCATTTCCTAACAGCTACATGAGAAGGCAGTCACAGGAAAGAGCTATTTTCAGGTTTTAGGACATTTATAGCCTAAGCTTATATTTGACTCATGTTTGCACTGGGTCTGTTTTAGAAGTAGACTCTTCCACTGAAGAAAAAGTTTGGCTGTGAGTGGTAACAACTGCTGGAAAGAATTACTTTGTACTCCACTCATTTTCTAGGGCTCCTTTTTCACCTAGATGTGGCACATGGCTGCTGTTCCCTACTAAGGGAAAATTTTATGGACCTAGAGGTTGATCCAGAGCAGCTGTGACGGATGTGGCTGGTGGATTTCCTTGGCAGGGATTTTTGTCTGTGGCATCAGGAAAGTTGTTATCAGCAGCCATCCTCAAGCTGAATGACAGTAACACAAGCCCACTCTGTGACCTCTTCAGGAGCTAAACTGAGAAATCTGAACCCAAGAGTAAAACCCACCTGATCCACAGGGGCAATTCTGATAGGCAGAGATCAGGCAGGATGAAAAATAAACAGCCTATTTTCTATCAGCCTTTTTCCCTACCTGAAAGTACCCTTATTTTACTCAGAGTAGCTATTCAAGCCTCAGAAAGACTACTGAAGCAGTCCCTTGACAGGAAACCTTGACAATGGCTTAGGTCAGCAAGTGAATTTGACCCATGTTTCCACAGTAACTTGGTTATACAGAACCAATGCTGTTGGGTATGTAAAACCAAATGTTCATACTAATCTTGAATTTCTGTACTTTGTCAACATGCGTCTGGGTGTTCTTATTTTTCTGGGAGTTGGTGAGGGCATAACAAAAATTACATTATATTCCATTAAAAATTACCACTAAAAATCTATCCCCCAGGCCAAAGATAGGCAAATGGAATGAAAGAGGAATTTGGTTTGTAAAAAGAGTGCAACTGATGGGATAAAATTCTTCAGCTGTATTAGTGAAAGCTTGTCTGGGTAAGCCATGTCAAATTAAGAACATAGAAAAACCTTCAGTTGGAGCAAAGCTATTCAAAAAAATCAAATTAAGTTTAAGGATGGTAGACTAAAAAAGAACTATGCAACTTTAGTGCAAAGTTGTAACACAATCTGTACCAGAGTGATTGGGGACATTGCTAAAGTGCTTTGAATCACACAGGTAACTTTGGATTAAATTCATAAAATATGGACTTTAGAAACTTACGTCAATTTTTCATATTTTATGACATAAAATTAATAATATAAAGCATTAATTATTCATATTTTATGAAGACATTACAAGTTATAATTGATTAGCATTTTTCCTATAAAAATTTGAACAGAATATTACTGGAGGATTGCAATTAAAATTAGTAACATGCCTTAATTCTAGCTTTCACCATTAGATCTAGTCCTTCCTAGTGAGTGAATATCTGTTCTTATGCTAATGGACAATTAATATATTTCTGTAACAGAAAAAAATCCTATCTAATTTTCTCTCTTTTCAAAACAATGCAAATAGTTCTGAAAAGACGGTTCAGACAAGTCATGCATGACCAGTCATGTTCAGAAGAAAAATTTAATATATGAATAATAGGAATAAAATGCAGTGTCCACTATGCATAGTAGGGAATCAGAAAGAGAATAATGGAAGGACCTACTCAATTTGTTAAATTCTGCCTTTGATCACTTCAGAATAATTTATCTGTTGCCTAGAACATCCATTCCACAGGTCTGTATTCTTGAAAGCCCATTTTCTAAAAAAATCATCACTTACATCACTTGTTAAATCTACCCTAAAACAAGAAAAAGCTTGGTAGGAAAAGTTGTGTTGAATTTCCATTCTGGGCCCAATCCTAACAAAACAGTTATAAATGTAGGCAAAAGAAAACAACTCCATTTTAAGTAGGACTGCAAAAGAAAGATGATCCCAGGATGAGTACTCTGCCCTCATCTAAAAGCATTTCATTAATGGCACTGATACTGAAAGTAATGTTGCTAAGTACAGCCTATAAATTTGAGAATATGTTCAGGATGTTCTTTGCTCACTGGACTAGAAACAGTTTTAAACTGCTTCCAGCTTGTGCCAAACTGCGCTTTACAGATTAAGTCAATAATGCCTAACACCAGGTCTGGATACAGTAAAACAACATCCTCATTGCTATGCTACTTGTTAGACATTTTGAAGTTCTTGAAGTTCTCTATATATATATAAATATATATGAAATATATTGAAGCTCTATATAACTTCAGTTATACAGAATAAAATATGGTTTGTTTTGATTTAATAAAAATAATTTAATAATTATAATATTAGTTCAATTTAACTGAAGTCTCGTATTTAGAGATTATTACAGAAAATATGCATTACAGGACCTTAAATTTGATCAGTGAAATGAACCAGAACAAATTAGTCAGATAGGAAAGCTACTGATTTTACTTTCTGTCTTGGAGCGATTTATGATGATAGTCTATTCCATAATCCTCTGCTTTATGCCCAGAAATGATTGCTGTATCTTTAAGGCCCAGGATTGGGTATGTGCAGGGCTGGGGAGAGGGGAGCTTATGGGGATTTTGGTGGGCAATTTCGAGGACTCACTGCACACGTGTTCCATGGCTCTGTGAGGTTTGGTTCTGCTTGGCTAGCTCGGTTTTGTTGGTGCAGGCAAAAGCTTTTCGCTTCCCTGGCTTGAAGAAGCTGCAGTAGAAATCTTTCATCTGCCTTGAGGTGAACGCAACAGCTGCGGGTCTGAGAACAGAGTGAGACTGGTGGGAGCAGGGCTGCCCTGTTCCAGCCTCAAGCCTCAGGGAGCCAAGGGAGAGAAAGCACACCAAGAGGCTCTAGACCAGTTTTTTTGCCTGCCGTGACTGCTGTGTAGAGGTCAATACCAGAGAGCCACCAGGTTTTTGCCTCCTGCTGAAACTCCTTGTGGAAGCTCCACTTCCCTCAGAATGAAAGTTGGTGCTACCTTGAACCATGTGTTGGGAAGAGGTATTTCTCCAATATTTTCCCAATCTTTCAGGCATTTTTCGGTTTTCATTCATCTGTGAGTGTGGGGCAGAACATAAGTTCTGATGGTTCAGTGTTGTTTTTCTTCCTTGCATTGGAGGCATTTTGTTGTTAATAAACCACTGTTTTTGGTTTTTTTCCCTTTCCTCTAGTATTAGTTTTATACTGGTGCAGGGGCATTGTTGAAACTATTTAGAGGAGACAACTCATCATAGTGTGTCCTCTCTTAAATTTGTCTCAGAAGTGCGACATCATCATAAGCCGCATGGTTCTCATTGAATTAACCAACTGATAGAGGCAGGCTTTGTATAAATTGAAGTATACTACTTCAGTAAATGGAGGAGGCAGAAGTTACTCCTTTACCTCCAAAGGTTAGACAAAACCTTTGACCAGTCAAAAACATTCACTGAAGCATGCGTGTGTCGAAGAATGTGTTTGAACAGAAACAATTTGTTGCATCACAACTTATGTGGAACTCAAAGTGGCAGATTGCCTTACGAAATCCATTAAATACGAAAAACACACTTGAACAACACAGGAGTCCACACATCAAAGGACCTCTGTCTTTAAAGAATGAATGGATGATCACTGTTCACATCCTATTAAATTCTAGCTCACTGCAAACAATACCAACCAAAATGCCCGTTAAATAGCAATGGGATGTGACTGGAGTTCTGTCAAACCCATCAACTGGTTTCACAAGAACATGCAATATACAAAGGAAAAAATTGTTTTTAGTCACTTCTACAATCCATCAGAAACAAATATGACACCTATGTGCAAGGCTTCAGATCCCGTTACTGATTTCACAAGCAGTAATTTCCAAAGAGAAATTTCAAAAGTAAGAAGATAATTGGATGTTTTTACTCCCCAAAGGTTTTCTGTCTTAGCTTGCTTTCTGATCTGACAGCCTTCTGCATAATTTTCTCTTCCGACTATATAGGAAGAGGAGTAAAGAGAAAAATGACAATGGCTAGTATTAAAAAAATAGAAACATGTCCTCTGTATTGTACAACTTGCTTTATTTTCTTTATGTGGGTTTTACGCACTTTAAATCTGCACTGCATCAATAGAGGCATACAGTAGATAGGTACTATTTTTCACTTTATTACTGCTCTTATATATCAAATAAAAAAGAAAAGGAATCCTGAACCATATACCCACTTCACTAGACTGAAAGATTAAAACAAAGCAAATTTAGAAAAAGAAAAAAAAAAGGTTGTGCAAATGTATTTAGAATGATTTTAAAAGGAAAAAGTTATCACATTATGGATTAAAGCCTTTAAACAGAATCTGAGCTGTCTTACTGCTACTTACAATGCTATCTCTGTATATTGTCAGTGGCTTTACTAAGTTACCATCAACCATACAACCAACAGTCATTTGAAGTGAGATCTTCAGTCTGAATTCAAGCTACTCAACTTTAAGTCATTAATGCTATAGAAATAAAGTGTGTTTATACATTGGTACATTTCCCAGATATTCTGGGCCCAGAACTTGCTTTACATATTATGAACAAATTTATAGAATTTGAAAACAAAACCAGAAAGACAGATTTCCTGTTCTCTTTCACCTCTGCTTCAGAGAATGATCATCATACCAAAATAGCAATGATGGCTTAGCAATCTCATGAGTTAACACAAGGAGATCTGAGGCATAATTTTGCGCTCTTCACCAGTCTTTATGTATTATCCTTGCTTGTGAGAAGCCTACTGTTCTTTTAACAGATTCATTTGGAAAAGATGCTTGCTACTAACATCCTCAGAGAGCTGACATTAACACATGCATGAACCAAATCTTCCTCTATCCATATCTTCTCAAACCTATTTTCTCTCTCCTGAATTCATTCAGTTCATTTTCTAATAGACTCCAGGGCCAGCAAGCATAATCCCTCTGGATCTGCTCCCACTGTGAAACATCCCTGGGGGAACCCCACAAACTACAGCAAATAAACTCCTCTCTGGAAACTCACAACAAACCCCTTGTAAGCAGCAGAAATCCCAATTGCCACCAGTGATCTATGGGTCAAACCTGTATTTTGTTCCCAGTGCCAGCATGCAGCAATACTCCTGCAGCAGGCAGAGCTGTCCTATCTGCTTGTCACTCATTTTTCAACAGCACAGCTGTGCTCCCAGGGTTTCACACACCCAACACAGCTTCCAGCAGATGCCTTTCAGAGAGGAGAACACACTGCAGCATGGAGGGAGGGCTTCTCTCTTTGACATTGTCTTTATCAGACCTCAGGATTTCTCTTCAGTGATTTTTAAATGACTGCTTGATTTCCAAAGGAAGATATCACCGAGATTATTTTCTGAAACCTTCTTGTCATTGAGAGCTATGTAAACCACCTTTTTCCTATTGTGTTTCAATGCTCTGCCCATTATAGACTAAAAGGTGAAAAAGGCAAGGCCTCACCCATAAAGTTCATGCCACACGTGAATCTTTCTACAGCCTCGCTAGCCCATCTGTATATTACATTTCATCTGAGACTAAATAATTTGATACAAGCATAAGGTGTGACATCTGTTGGTTTCAGTATGACTGTGAAACACTCATTTACTTCCTCTCTGCCAATTCTGCTAGTGGGTGTGCCCACACTTATACTAAAATGAAAAGAAAAGAAAAGAAAAAAAATCCCCCACCCTGTGAGCCTCCAAAATGTTCTGAAACCAGGGGCTGTACTTGTTTTTGGTACGGCCCTATCTCAGATTCTTTTACGGGTCTTCTTTTCTTGCAAAAGAAAATGATTACTCATTTTCTTTGGAAAGTCCCCTGTACCCCAGAGGTAGACAAAGTACAAATGAATGTGAAATGAAAAAGCAAGTTCTAGCAAGAACTTTCGCTAAGTCCATTTTCTTTGACTACTTCACTAAAGATACGATAGAAAAATGCTAATTATGACACTTGCTTCCACTAAATACAGACTAGAAAACACCAATAAGCTGTTTCTGCAGTGCTCATTTAGTATAGGAACTATAATATGTCTATTAAAAAGACTGCTTTAGAAAGTTAGAAATAAAAGTAATTCTCTTTTACACATTGCAGAAGTAACTATTGTTTTCCTAATTTTTCTTATGGCCTATTAATCCACCTGTTGAAGACAGAAGGACACAGCTCAGAAAAGGACTTCAATACAGCGGTGTTATAGTATTGGATTCCTAACATGAATCCAAACTGCACTAACCTCCCACACACGTATAGATAGGTCCTCATGGCTACAAATGAGGATAAGAATAAGCATAATACCTAAGAATAGGATTCACAGGAGCAACTTCTGCTGAAAGAGACACACAAGACACAATAAAGAGGGACAGAGACTTCTGTCTAGAATGGGAAGGAAATGAGTACTGGTGAGAGACTTCAAATCTCACTCCATCCAAAACACATGCATTACTAGCATCTACCTCAACTACAGTGAGCCTTCCAACAGCAAAGGAGCAGAATCCAGATTTATCACCTAACGAATCAATTATTTTCTTGAAAACGTGTTCTGTTCTGAAAACATCACACCAGGCATGTCAGCACTGACCTAACATCACAAGGGTCTGAAATAGAGCAATGCTCACCCTTCTTATCATGTTCTAATTCTCTGATGTAAACTGAAACAGGCTGACAGGCTTCCCTTAGCCTCTGAAAAGCCTATACACGACTTGTGTATCAAATAAAAAAATTCCTTCCCTCACATGGGGGCCGGACACTGCCCAGATGCTCTCACTCCCCTCCCCACTCCTCAGTGGGGTGGGGAAAGATCAGGAAGAGTAAAACCAAGTAAAGTCAGGAATCAAGATAAAGACAGCTTACTAGGTGAATGAAAGAATCCCCTTTCACCTTCTTATTCTGCTACCACAGTTGCATTGCTTGCTGAGCATGATGCTGGATTGCACAGCATTTCCTTTGGTAACAGGGAAGTTTTGAGGCTGCGCAAGTGCCATTCAAGTGCAGCCAAAACACTGGTGTGTTATTAACAACTTTTTACCCACAAATAGAACACACAGCACCTACATTTTGGTACAAATGTTTGGGAAGAAGGTAGTAGCCATTAGTCTTAGCACTCGGTAATTCCAGACAAAACATCCTCACATACTTCTCAATGCTTCTGATCTGAAACACTTAAAACTCTCCCTGTATATCATCAAGAACTGAGAGACTTCAAACAAATCCATTTAAACATTCTTGAAGGAACTCTTATGCATTAAAAAGCAAGGCCACAGAAGACACTAAGCCAAACTGCTCATTCCTATGCTGACACCACTGTTTACATTTGTGCTAGTGTATTATTTCACTGAAGCACTTCTCATGTTAACAGCCCAATGACTTGAAGTGACAGAAGCAAAAGGCCAAACCATATAGTGTATACAGCTACAGCTTTGTTTGCTTATTTCCACATCACCTCAGTAGTTAACTAAACATTTGATGAAATCTGTTACTGGCTGGATGCTTAATACAACCTCTACTCATCATCGAAGATCAGTAAGGATAAAACTAAATGCACACAACTTTAAAAACACTTGGAAGACGTTACAATCAAAAAAAAAGAAAGCAGAATTTTTATTATTGTCTTATCTTGGAAACATCACTTTAAAAAAAAGGAAGGAAACCTAACAATTTTTTTATGCATACATGTTCTAGCCAGAATCAACAGATAATTCATTTCATGTGTCAAAAAAAAAAATCCCAAGAGAAGCTATTCTCAATTTTATTAATACTATATGGCAAACATCACTCTCTGTGGATTCCTGTCCTGCTACTGGTTCATCAAAAATAGACATTAAAAAATGTTTCTAGTTTGCTTCTCCATTGCACAGCTACAGGTTTTTTACAGGAGTATGAAATGATCAAATGGGAGTTTTAACACATTTTTATGGTTTTCAGAAACACAAGTTTTATGTAAGGGAAAATAAATAAAAACAACCTAAAGATACTATATTAAGTCCCAAAATTGTTTTCAAATAAATATAAATTTGCAGATACACTGTATAAATAACAATGTGTTACTCCCTGCTTAGCTCCTAGGAGTCATTAGCATTAGTTAGAGTGCTATTGCTCATGGTAGATAATCTAAACAATAAACTTGGAAATGGAATAATTCATTCCCATTCTTTCTTATGACTAATTCTGTTGCTCTCCACTAGTTGAAACCTGAAATTCAATCTGGGAGGAGAAAGTTTTATAAGTGTTAGGTATATAAACATTGCTGATAAGGAACAAAGCAGTTGACTCAGTAAGAGATGAAACCGTTCTCCCAAAACAAACACTTACAGGAGTGTATTGTCAAAAGGTAAATAAGAATTAAAAAATTTGGATAGAAATACCCCTATTATCATGATAAACTTATCTTGGTTTACCTGGCAGAATGGACCAGGGAATGAAAAATATAGAAAAACAGTTTAGTGTACTGTCAGTTCTGCTTTCATGTCCTCAACTTCAACTGTGCTTGCCTCCAATGAAAACTCTCAAAAAGTAAGATATTGACAGACCTTGCTAAATCTTTCAGAAATGTGATAAAATAGAAGAACTTGTGCAAAGGAAATAAAAGCTCATCCTGTGAAACTTTAAAACAAGATTAGGGCATATCCTTAAGAGATGCAGGGTGTTGCTGCTCTGGAAAAGCAGGTGCTAGACTGAAAGTCAACCCTGGAGTGTCGCCACTTCAAGAACAGGAACATCACTTCCTGCTCTCCGCACAGGACAGCACATTGGGATTAGATGAAAAACATTATATGATAGATTAGGTTCTTAAAATCCAAACTAACTGGCTTCCTATTTGTTTGTATAACTTAAAACAAAGCCAGTTCCAAGGGTACCTTAGGCTAGGACACAAGGGCACTTACAGTGTAAAACACTTCTTTTTAACATCCACATATATAAAAAACAGGATTGTATTCCACTGAAAAGTAGCTAGTGTGAATTTTTTTCCCAGTATTTTGAATATTTATATACATGATGCAAAAGACACAGTCATTTTATATATAGAATTCTGCTTTTAGTGTAATAGCCATTTTTTTTCCTCAGGTGATTTATTCATCCATGTATTTCAAAACATCTATTCTTAATAAATACAATTTAGCAGTTAACTGAAAAGGGAAGTCTGTTAGGAAGAAGAAAATAAACCGAAGTAGTTCTAGATCACTCACAGTAGTTGTTTCTCAGTACAGAGCTGCTGGAAAACTACTTGATTTCTGCACGTTTCACTTTCTGAAACTATTTCCTCTGTAACTCCCAGAGTAAAGAACTCTGAAGATGAGGTAATGTTATGCAAAAGGTCACTACATCCAAAGAATAGCTGTTTGTTTTGACTAATAAAGAAAAGGAGATCCTGCACTGTGATGTGACCATAAATAGATACAGCATACTCCTTGCATAGATAAAACTCAGAGATTTCAGCAGGAGTTCTGCCATGTTTAAGGCAGGATAATACAGGCAAAATCAAGGAGGAAATAAATAGAGCACAGGCAAATCCCACAGGATGTCCACACAATTGTTCCACACCCAGAAGATGGGAAAGAATCTCATGTGAAGCAGTTTCAGTGATATTGCTGCTGAATAGTTCAAAATATCCAGTTCCCTACTGGCTCCACTCGGAAAAGCAGCCAAGAAAACATTCTTGAACATCAAGATGAGCGTGAGAACTTTTGTTTTGTGGATTTAGGAGAGGAAATACAAGAAAAAACTTCACAGAAAACTAGTGTATTTTGAGTCTGTATTGCTTGTCAGGGCAAGGGGGTGGTGGTGTTCAGCCTCTGCAACAGATGGCTTCAATTATTCACCAGCAGAAGCACAAAAAAAAAAAACAAACAAGAGCTGTGCAAGGCTCTGGGAGTTAAGTGACCTCTGCTTAATGCACCAACTAGATGTTCAGTGTCAGGAATCCTTCTAATCCCTCCACAGATCCACGAGGTGGGATCCATAGCAAAATGTCCTGCTGATCTACTTTTGAGTTTGGTTGTCTGCCACCAGTAGAAGTATGATCTGGACTCTAACTGCAGCAGCCTCAGTTCCCTGTTTGCCTACTATTTAGTCCACATTCAATTACAGCTCTGCTACTGAGACAAGCCTCTATAGACACTTTCCACACCTCAGAGGGTATAATTTCATTTGGAAAGTATTACAAATAATCCTAAAGAAACACTTCAGCATTAAATCTCAGCCTTCTTAATAAAGTTTCTGAAATTAGTCATTGAAGTCTATAAAAAGAAGTTATGTGGTTTGTTCATTATAATTACTTTATAATTAAACCTCCTGGCAGTGACATTAGAGAGCAAGTAAATGTTTTTAATTAGTTAAAATGTTAGTTTAAAGATCTTAGTTCCATCTTGAACTCCATCACATATTGATTGTCTAATTTATTTTATCAATATGTGCACAGTAACATTAAAAGTTCTATAAATTAGCTTTTAGAAACACTTTGGGAAAAAAAAATCACGCAATGGCTCCCAGATCACTCTCAAAATCTCATATTCAAAACTTGCTGATCAAAAAGTGAAAAAGCAAAATAGAGAAAAATGATCACAGGTAACCACTTGAACTAAACCTACTGAAGAAAAAAAAATCTGAATACAATGGCCATTTATGATACTACTCATTTAAAAAATAGTTATCATGCTGGATCTTGTATGTATATAATCTGGTTTTAAAACCTAAAATCCTTCTCAGATTCTAGAGGAGCATCCATCACTCACAACAGCTTTATAAAGCATGAAATCAGCAAAACAGTAGCTTCTTTTTCCAATACCACATTACCTTCTTTTTAATCCAAAAAGTGCATAATGGACAGAAAAAAAGTTTTGAAAATTATCTCAGAATGCAGTCAACTGATCAATAGAGACTATCAGATCAACAGCAACTCTGGAAGAACACTATGTACAGCTCATAATGTTTCTTTCATTAAAAGAGAAGGTAGAACAGGAGCAAGAATTTCAGTGCAGGGCTGATTGTAGCCAAACTGACCTGTTACTAGATAAAACTCTAATATAACTTTATACTGCATTAGAAATAAAGAATTTGGCCTCATTAGATCAGAAGTCAAAGAAAATTTATCTTCTGCCCTTAGAAAGTGCCTAACTTTCTAAGGTTTTAGGTTAAAGGTTAATGAAGGAAAACCTTTAAAGGTTAATGAAGGAAAAATTTGACAGTTTGATGCATATTAAAAGGAATATGGACAACATTTTTCAAACCTTGAGCCTGCACTGTTCAGCACAGGATATTCTCTATTTGTATTTAACATGTCAGGTTGGAATCATAAACCTTACTGATTATTAGATATGAAACAATTTTGCCCAAAATTCACCATATCTCCATATCTTAACATAATTTTAGGTTCATTAAATCAAAGCTCTTGATATCAATTTAATTTTACTGTGGAGTTTAAACCACAGATTCAACAATTGCACAAATCTATGCAGTTATATCAGATGACACTGCTAGGTATAATCTAAATTACACTTAATCCTAAACTAAATTTTCAACAATTCAGATGGCAGAGCTTTTGTTGCCTCATTCAGAGAGACAAGGTAGGTACTAATACTTTTTTTAAGATAAAGCTCCCTAAAGGACCTTGAATTTGGCCGGTTAAAGACTGCACATTCTGAACTATCATTCACATTGGATGATTTTAGCAGATAGAAATTAAAAATGTTGTTTATAAACTGGAAGCAATCTCAGACATGTTTATATACACATACAAACAACCATAACTATGTATACAGACATTCTGAATACTTGAAAATTCAACACAATCATGCCCCATAAATAGCTAAAGTCTAAATGTCTAATGAAATGGATTAACTCAGTAATAAAGTAACAGTTTTCTGAAGGATTCCTTAATATCACAGGCAATAGATTTTTTTTTCCAGTGCCAGAAGTGCATCACAGAGGGAATGCAGCAGGTTAATCTATGAGACATAGCAAAATATCCTGAAGAATAATTTATGCCTAAGCTTTTCACACATACTACACTGGGATAACGGTTCAAACATCCCTTCTAAACTTACCTCTGCTGCTGTAACAGTAAGAACAGCTACACAATCAGTAACTGGTGTACAAGCCAATAGGCTTTACTTTATGTATACAAGTACTTACAAGTACTTCAAGGCAACTTCCTACACCCCACAAACAGCACATTTCAAGGAACTCAAGTTGAATATTACCATACTGTCATAATTTGATGTACAAACACATTGCATTACCATCATATTTTGAATGATTTTCAGCCATAGAACTATATACTTTCAGGCACAGACCTACCTATAGAAGTTACAAAGACATTGGAGACTTCATCTGACAGGTTTTTTTTAATTATGGGGTTAAAAGAAAGATATCCGCTTAAAGCACGGATACATCTTTTTTCTAATAAGTGGCTTCATTAACATCTTCAGTGATTTTTATCAATGTTTTTGAATTGCTAAAGCATCTTTCCAAATTCAAAAGGAGAAAGACTGCTCCAAATCCTAGATACTTTATGAAGGAACTCAGTACTTTTAAATCTGCCAGGCTTCATTATTTACAGGGTTGCTTCCTTACCCTGATGCTGTTTAGATTGTATTTTTTATCTTCACAATTGTTTCCCAAAGAAGACATGTAGCAATTTCATTATACACTGAATTCAGATTATTTTTAAGATTAGCTAATAACAAAATGATGATACTTTTTTTAACATAAAAGTGCAAATGGAAAACTTATTGTGCAAACGCATTTCAGTTGTTTGCAGCAGAGCTGGCTAAATGAGTGGCCAGCATTTATTACCAAACAAACCTGCCATAAATGCAATCCTATACATCAATATGGGAAATACCATACTCCTTTTGACATTCATCTTTTTTTCTGCCCGCTAGGAATTCTAGTTATGATTTCATTGTGCTGAGGACAGACCAGTCTTTTCCATAAACTTACCCTCTGACAGCATGAATAAGTCTCAGTGATGGATAGGCAGTTCGCACTTTCAATTTATTCTTAAGGATTAATGCATTAACCCACTCCACATGCTTCTCTCCACCTTTGACCATGAAAGCTGGGATCCAAAGGACACTGTCATTCAGCATGGACAGTCTACGCACAAATTTTTCTCTGTCACTCTCATTCCGAAAGCCTCCAAAAGCTCTTTGTACAACTGAAGGGTTCATGGTAATAAAATCAGATTTAGTTCCCACATCGGCAGCATACTCCACCACAGGAGCTAGATTGCACCTGAAGAGGAAGAAATTAATGGAAAAATGAAAACAAATATGAAATATTAACTCAGAAAAATGTGTGCATGAAGGGAAACCTAAAAAGGAACATGAAAGCCCAATTCAATTTAATGTGAGAAAAAAATACCAATATAGAAGGTGTGATAATACATAGTATTTTACTCAAGTTGGACAAGGATCAGACAAATTTTTAAAAACACTAAGTGTACAGAATGCTGTGACAAAAATACACTCCTCTTGCAATAATTTGGAAGCCATATCATTATGCTCTAGAATGCATCAACATCTAAAGCAGCACTTGTGAGTAATATGCTTTCTTAAACCTATTACCTTTCATTATTTGTTTACCATCATGTTGCCAGCAGCTCTCACACAAAGAAAGCCATGCTAAACAAAATAAGGCATATTTTATACAATTTAGTCCATGCATTTTTATTTTACTTTATTTACAACACAGTATTTACATATTATTTACAAACGACCTTTACCAATCTTTAAATGATTTTTTTGTATTTTTGGTTTTGGTATTATCACTGCAGCTGGTGTGACAGATGTTTAGAATGTTTAGAAATTTAGTATTTTTATTTGACTTAGAACTGCAGTTTTTGGAAAGAAGTATTAAACTGTCAGTTTTTCATTCATATCTCATTTTCAAACCTTCTTTAATTTTTCAGTAGCTTTGTGCCTTTTTCCTAGGGTTGAAAAGTTCTCATTATGCCATTGTTCAGCAGATTTTTAACTCAATTACATAAATACATACATATGTAATCCCACATACGTGTTGAATGCAGGTGACAAAATTCAGAAATTAGCTGTGACTTCAGCAACCAATATACTATGACAGAAACAAATCATTTCCACAACAACCTCAATGAATTAGCCTGTAGCTGGTATGCCCCAAAAATATACCCTAAAACAACAATATTTTAATAACTTAACAGACTGCTCTGTTTGAGGCAAAGGATGGTAAGAAGCAATGTTGGAACGGGCTCCTCCAAAACATTTGCACATTATCACACTCCTAATATAAACAGTATTCCATTAATTTTACAATTTTTTATCCACTAGTTTCCTCTAATGCCAGATGTCCAATGACATAAAAATAAGTCAGCATTACTTAATACCAACTGATGACCTAGTGCTCTCTGATAATACTAATTACCCAGAAAAAAAATCAGGTTAAGAAGTGGTCCTACATTCTTCAGAAAGATGTTCTGAAGACTATAAAGCAACTATATAAAGACTATTCCTAGGAGATAAAGAAGTCAAGGTTTCTGATAACATATGGGCAGATGTAGGCTAAGGAAATAGATTTATATTCTTCAATATCTTTATACATCTATGCATTTCAGACTGCTAAGAGTCATATTTTCTAGAAATTTGTTAGGGCATAAGAAAAACTCCCACTTAATTTAACACTGGCTTTGTAAATTTCTTCTGAAAACGTTAATGCATGAACTTACAACCTGCTACTATTAAAAGTTTTTTAAAATCTAAAAATAAATGTGATAAAATAATCAAACCAAGTACTTAAAACCAACCGATCAAATTGACTGAATTACCACTGCTCTTGAAAATACCTCTTTTAAGGGCAGATTGCACAACATAATGAGGGATTTGTATAGTGGATTTGTTTTAGTAGTCACATATACACACATGATGAAATCTATTACTGAAAAATCTAAGACAGATCTTGACATTGCAAATCCTGTTCTCTCTGAGTCCAACTTTAAGAAACAGACCATGTGGGCACGAACATCACCATGTCTAAGAAGCTGTATGCCATATGCATACATTGTATGTAATTACTGCTACATCAGTAACTCAAATGTGTATTTTAGAAAGGTATACAGTGTAAGCAATATAAATTTGTAACTTAACGCATACTCATTTTTCAAGTATAACTTCACAAAATAATGAGCAATCCAAATACACTCAGTAACAATAGAACTGCAATTCTTTACCACTCTTAGAGTAAAATTCCTTGCTTCTAACTAGTCTAAATCTATGTTCCTTCACTTTAAAATTATTGCACCTTGTCGTGGTGCAACAGGCTGGACTAAAAAGTTTATCCCTATACTTCTTATATGCTTCACGGTTAATAAAACTGGCTATTGTGTATATAGACCTGAGTGTATGTATATAGCTTTTACCTGTTTTGGAACTTTTATCTTAACCTCTAATACATCTTTATGCTATGCCATAGTTTCATACTGCTGTTGGAATTTTTAAGTTTATTTTGTTAGAAGATGTCAATGACCTCCCACGAATTCTCATGACTCTTTCAAGAAAACTTCACATTCAGAGGCAAACATACATATATTAATATTCTTTCAAGTGAAATGAAGAAGGCTATTAACGGAACAACTTTTAAATAACCAAAGCAATATTCTTCCCTTGTTGTATTTTTTAACTCTAGCTAATTTGCCATAAGGCACAGATGCTACATATAATCACAACAGAGATGAGGTAGTGAAAGTGTTTCTCTGTACCAAAACCATTACCTGCCTAGGGATTTATTCATCATAAATGAAATCATACTTTTATTTAAGTTTTTTAAAGAAGAATATATAAGAGATTGTAATTTACTGAATTTCCTCTTTCTCACAAGCCACATTATTAGTACCATGTAACATATGAATGCATATGCACAAACTTCTTGCAACATACCATCATTTTCCATTCATTCTAAAAACAACCTCTGTGCTGTCCTTATGTTAGCATGCAAGTAAGCAGGCAATAGGTGAAAGCTGAGCAAGACAAACCTGCTATGTTACTTTTACTGAGAATAAAAGAACAGTAATGAAGAGTCAGATTGAGCACTGAAGATTGACTTAATTAAGCAAATAGCTAAAAATTTCAGTATTGATAATATATCTCATCATAAAAAGGTTTGTAAATCTCCTAGACCTCCTACCCCTGAGCAAGCTATTGACTGTTTCCAGACAAAAATGATAGAATGAGTATTCTCCTAGAAAAAATAACTCTCTAAAATAATGGTTTTCATGGGTTCCTTTGCTAGGTTTTCCCATAAAAATTCAAATTTAGTATATTATTTGAAACAAAGAATCTCATGGGTATTTTTTTCAGTATAAAAGCATTTAATCAGAAGCTCTACCTACTACTTCTTTCCCTTGCACAAAACTAGCAAATAATTAATTATTATTTCTTCCCTTATGTCCCGGTTTAGGGCAAATCTGGAAGAAAACCTCCAAAAGGGGGCCCCTCCAGAAAGAAAAGCCACACAGCCCCTCCCCCCAGCGGGTATGGGAAGGATTCCTCAGAGACAAGTGCAAAGAACCTGTTTATTTAACAGGCAGAACACCCCCCAGCACACAAAATGAACAATAGCGGATGACAGCACACTTTCACTGCTCTGAAAAAGATGACAAATTCAGAAAGTCTCTCCTGGGAGTGGTCACTGTTGTCAGTCCCTCCGGCGCTGGGGCAGCTGCTGCAGGCCGCAAAGTGCAAACTCTTGGTGTTTCCCAGGCCCCAGTCCGGAGCAGGCTTGAGTGGTTCCAAGAAAGGGAAGGAAAAACAATCCAGAGAAAAATTTGGACTGCTTAGCTAAACTAACTAATGAGCAGAAGCAAAGGCAAGAGCAAAGCAGGAGCAAAGCAATAAGCAAAAGCTGCCCTATGTATCGCCCCTGCCACTGTGTGCCGACTGCTGGGGGAGTGAGCAGGCTGATAACAAAACAAAACAAACCTTCACTTGTGGAGATGGTCACAAGGGTTTTCAGGATGAGAGAGAGATGAAAATGTTGACTCTATGAGAAGGCTTGATTTATTATCTTATGATATATATATATTACATTATATTAAAAAGAAAAGGAAGGAGAAGGTTTCTCCAGGAGGCTGCCAAGCTAAGAATAGAAAAGAAAAGAATGATAACAAAGGGAGCTCTCTCTGACTCTGTCCTCGAGAGCTCAGTCCTTGACTAGCCATCAACCATAAACATCTAAGATGGGCCAATCACAAGTAGACCTGTTGCATTCCACAGCAGCAGATAATCACTGTTTACATTTGTCGCTGAAACTGCAGCTCTCAGAAAGAAAGATCTTAAGAAAAAATTTTTCATGAAAGATGTCTGCGACATTCACTCTTCAGAGCCAGTCCTGAAGGCACAGAACATAACATCCAGCCTAAACAGAACACATGACTGGGGATACAAGCATCACCCTAGGACACCTTACTACTTCTAAGCACTATCTATGGCAGAAGTATTTAGAAAATGGTCTAATTTTAGACAGGGGGTTAGAAAAAGACCTAAATGTATGGGAAACATTCATAATTCATGTGATTGCTAGTATCATAGGCACTAATATCCATGGTACCTCAAATTAATGCTGCAGTGCCTGCTCTTCCCAGGACGTCAGACCAGACCATAGACAAAACCTCTGCACAGCTATTTCAACAAAGTGGCTATTCTAAACATAGTACTAAGCATCAATTATATTATTTAGGAAATTTCTAAGCCTACCGAGGCACCTAACTTACAAAAATACTATGTACAACCATACTACTAAATATACCTATAAAATATTCCCCATAAAAATACAGGGGTTCCCACACATGAGCTTTCAGTGTGATAACAGAAGATTTTCAACTGAAAAATGTACTGCAATGCTATCACTAAAAAGAGCTCTGGGATAAAAGGGAAAAATTAGATAATGTTTGAAATATTATGTAGTATTTCAGCATACATAAAACAACTGAGATACTAAGACACACAGACCAAAAATTCTCAGTGATGGAAAACCTGCTTCTTCCACAAACACCTGTAGGATGTATTAGTTACAGTAGGATAAGTTAAGAAAAAAAAGTGGAGAAAAAACTGTTAATGGCTGAACTTGTATGCCATGAGAAAAAAATGAAGAATGGAGTAGGTGCTCCTATACCACACTTTCACCAAACTGGATGATTATTATGATTGTGCCATCTTTATGGCCCAAACACCCATAACATCAGAGTCTTCTAGAAAGCAGATCTCACCAAGAAAATAATGCAATCAAAATCATAAAAATATGCTCAAATGAGAAGTCAGTTATTCTTCAGAGATTCAGGTCAACTTGCTTTGTCATTAATAAGTATACAGGTCATTTATATGAATACAAAGGTCCAGCACACAGTATTCATGGACCATATTTCAAGTTAGTTTTAAATAAAAGCCACTAAAATTTCATTGAGTAAAATGGCTATCATTTCCATTTTATCTGACATTGAGAACCAAAAGAATACTTTACCTACAGTGGAATAATGCAAGAAATGGCCACGAATCTGTAGACTTCTTAATCCTCTAACAATTGGTGGACTTGAGGATTACAAGTTGAAATAAGTACTTTAAAACACTATAAAGCCATGGGAAAGAAGTGCTTTATACCATGCTTTGTGTCATTAATATCTTCTCTTTGTAGAGCTAAGCCAAAAATACCAGTTGCACAGAAATAAACACATAATTCTGAGTAGACAAAAAATGAAAATCAGATTGCTGCTGGCAGATATATTAAAGCTTTCTGAAACATAAGGCATTACACTAGATTAGTGTCAATAACATATACTCCTTCCTGAGTAGCCTGCAAGATTCATACCCAAATTCTTGTAAGAATCAAAATAGTAATCTTGAATTCAGTGGTTCATGCCATTTTTAGGAAATAATTGGACATGAAAGAAAAATTAAAGGCTCGAGCAAGCAGAAGAGGAAAAAAAGAGTTCAAGACTGAAGAGAACCTCACTGCTGGACTACACTCAATCTACATGCAAGAAGCACACTGCCCTAATATTTGGGTGCACGGTTCTCCAAATAAAAGTGTGCAGCAGTGCTGCAGTAGCTTTCACACATTCCCAGAAATAGAGGAATTTACAAAAAACAACATACCAACTTCCTATTTCCCCCAACAAATACAATTATTAGTAAAGTGTATGGATTCTCACATGTTCTGCATACTTCTGCGGCTACTGAAAAAAACTAAAATTGCTTCAAATTAACCATAGGAATCTGAAGTAAAAGTGAATCCTCTAACATAGCCACTTCATCTCTGTTCTTATCCATGGTATGACAGAGGATGTTTCATGAGAACTGCAAGGTTAGAGGCTCAGGTACAGTACTGCAGATTCTATTCACATACAACAATCATGAGGGGTTTTTAGTATGTGCCATGTAAAATATTGACCTGATACACTTTTTCACAACACAAGTTCACAAAAATACTGAATCTATGACTTCAGTATGAAGACAGTTCTTGTAACATCACCTGCTAAAAAACGTCACTAATTCCTGCTGCCCAGATTAGAACTTCTACTGCTAATCAACAAATTCATTCTTCTGAGCATCTCCCTGAACAGCAGTGACTGAAATCCAAGTTATCAACTGACACAGAAAGTGGAGTGTCAGAAAAAGTCTAAATGGCATTTTAGAAAGAGCTGCAAAACACATTATTTACATCTTTATTGTGCGTCCTGCTGCAAAATTGCACATGGATTAGATTTGCTGTTCTTCCCAGTACTGTTCCTTTGACAAGAAAATAAAGCAATGAATTTCTATCACTGAAAGTTTTTTGCATATATAAAAAAAAATTATGAAAAAAACCCCTACAAAAACGACATCAGTGAAATATTAAAAATTATATTTTACTGCATGAAAAACTAAGAAATGGAACTTAGCAGTATCCTGAACACCTTTAGGTGCCTTAGCCTTTTTGTGTGAAAATGCCATCACACATTACTATCTATAAAGAGCATATTCTGTAGGGCAAATATGCAGACCAACATAATTGTTATAATTCTGATACAGAAAATTTAAATAAAAATTTACAACATTATCAGGACAGAAAGGGTTAAAAATTATTACCCTTGCAATAAATTCAGAAACAAAATATTATTTTTGTTGTTTTGGATAAGGACTTTGGGGCTGTTAAAATAGAATATAGAAAGCAGCAGTAGTTTGAACTTTCCAAAATGGAGAACAGCTAAAAAGCCAGTTATTTAGATTAAGACTCTTCTGAAGCTTTTCACCTCTCAAAAAACAGTCAATGGGGAAAAAAAAGCAGCACGGTGCTCCTGAGTTTCCAACCATTTAGAAAACAAATAAATTAAAGGCTCTGTATTATCAACAATAGGAGTAAGTTACTTAAAAATAATAGTATCCTTTTTTCTCAGGATAGTTATAAGAAGATTCAAGGAAGATTCAGACTAACCCTATCTGCTGTACATTTGGATGCTTATAGGATATGTATTTGTTCAAGCAGCCTCTTTAGAACCCATGATCATTTGTATATAGGAGTAGAGAAGTCACTTTCTACTGGTATTTCTTGAGCATCCTAGACTTCTGTCCTTAAATATCCTCCTAAATCACCTACTTAAGGACTAACTTCTTTAAAAAAAAAACCAAACAATAATCCTAAAATGTGGCTACATGAGTCAAGCCTCCTCCAAGGCTCTCCTGAGGTGGAGACCACTCACACCTGGCTGACTGGAACAACTCCACCAGAGCTCCCCTTTTCTAAGACACTCAAATCCCTGAGCAAGAACATTGGAAGATGCCGGCTTTCCTCTCCTTTAATTTAATTTTTCAATGTAGTGTGACAAGTTTAAGGAAGAAACAGAAGGCAAAAATAGAGCTGCCACATTTGAGTTCTGAAAAAGGTCTAATGATCTAGTCATGATGTATTCAGATGTTATTTTTAGAGGAAGACTCATGCTTTAAAATATATGTGTTAAATTGGCAACTTTCAACAGATCTGCTGGCTCCAAGGATTTAGGTCTACTTGTCATGATGGCCATGGTCCAAGCAAGGTGTACTAAAAAAAAATTTGAAGATAAAAGCTGATATGAATTACAAAAGCTGATATGAATTCCAGGATATAGGCAAATTAATATTTTCAATACCTTTATTCTGACAAATTTATGATGTTTTTTTCCTAGGGCCTAAAGGAACAACACACATAAATGAAGCTACTACTAATTTCCTATTATTAATTTTAATAGTTCTCCTGAAATAAGGTACCACACCTCCTCACTATGATTAGGTCTGTCCTTTTCTTCTGCCAGACCATATCTGCTGTCTTCTGCTTGTACCATATACGATGCTTGCTTCTGCGTATCACAGAAACATTCACCTACTGCCCACAAAAATCAATACGCTAGGGAGCGAGTCAAATCAGATTATCCTCACCTATGTACAGGGCAAACCAAGACATCTGTTAAAGGACGTATTCTTTCCTCTCAAAAGGAAAAAAAAAAAAAAAAGGACTACAAGCTTTTTCATGTCAACTCCACTAACCACGTGGATGGTAAAGTTAAAAAACAAAAGTCAAAGTATGCTGGAAAAATAGAGCTGCATTTACCCAGCAAAATTTTATCACCAGTGATGGCAAAAACATCCATTTGGTTCCTAAATGCTGGCAGAGTCACAAGGAAAAACTCTGGTGAGAAGAGTTGTAACATATAACTAGGCACTTCAATCCAAAGAAAGAAGGAACTAATATCTTCTCATGGTTGTTCCTTGTCAGAGCAGCCCTAACCTACTGAAAAAGTTTCACTCAACAGGCCTCTTCTCCATACTGTCCAAGTGAAATGAAAGGGACTTTTCTAAAAGTGGGGTTACCACAAGAAAAAAACATAATATATTTACTAGGGTTTGTTTGACTGGTTGGTTTTAACCAAATTACTCCAAAACTGAACTTGGCCTCTGCTTTTGTGTAGGTCTCATTACTAACGTCCAATTAAAACATTTTAAAAAATAAAAAATATAACTACTTACTCTGATTTTTGATATTGTTCAAATTCTGAACCCAAAGCTGAACTGTTTTGTACATATTGGTTTCCAGAAGTAATTCCAAGTTATTACTTGGCAATGCTTAGCATTTTTATTTTCCACTTGCTCAAAATACAGCTGCATTTCTCAGAAACTCCTACATAACCACTGCATTTCAAAATATACCACTTATTATAAGAAGTTCATCTGCTCTGTGAGATGCAACAGTTAACTCACCCCTGGCTTGGTAATTTCAGCATGAGAAAGTGCATAAATATGGGAACAAGATGCACTTATTCGTGTTATCAGATATTTTGGAGTGCTTCAGACTCTGTCTGAGTATAGATCAAAATGCAGCACACTGAAGCTTGGCACTAGAGGAGAGTAGCAGGGACATACAGATCAGTAGCTTCTTACGGGGTATAAAAACATGAGAGATAAAAAGGTATATGGGAATCAGAAAACAGTTCATAGTCATCACAGTTTGGGATTCTTTTACAAACAGTCTCCTTTCTTCCCATTTTAATTAGATGGACCACATTTTCTACTGCCAAAATAGGGATGACTTCATTAAACTTGTGAAATTTCTGTGTGTCTGTCCATTATTAACACTTTCACTCCCTTCATAGGATCTTGAGTTAATCAGTACTGCAAATATTGTTGGATATCTGTTGTGTCCTCCTCATTGTCACAGACCTGTCAGTTTGATCATTAAATTAATGGTATTCTTGGTGTTAACTCTAACCTAAGAACTGCTCCTCTAAGAAACAACTCTGAGACAAAATTTTCCTTCAGATTTCCCTCCCTTCCCCCCCAATAAAATGCAATCAAAATCAATGGAATATATTAAACCAGAATAGTATGACATACTTGTCACAGCACATAGACATAATGCACTTAGTATCAGAAGATGCTACAAAACTGTCCTTCACCAGCCTATACATTTGGATCCATGCAGAAACTCCTTTCAAGAATACCATTAGGCAACACATAAGTGAGGACATTTTACTTCTAGAGAGATCAGATAAAAGTAAAAAGATTAACAGAGTGTCACGGTACATTTTAATACCAGAATCCTAACAGCAATACTGGTAAGGGTTTATGAAGCACTCTAGAATTTCATAATTACACCATGTGATTACATATCAAGTGATGTAAAATTTTTCTAAAGGGAAGATGAGGAATGTAGGAAACTAAGTCTGATGACTGATTTGTTTTTTTCTTTAACTTCAGTTACAAACAAATCCTTTGCTATTTAAACAGATGCTACATAACTATACATGCATTGAGACATAAATAAATAAATATCATATAGTTTAAATTATAATATGTGAATTCTAAAAGATCTTAACTTTCATTTGTAAATTAAAAAAAAATCACTGCATTTAAACTCCCTATAGGCAGGAGGGCCAAGCATGTTATTCTCAAAACATTAGAGATTATTAATCAGAATATTGTCAGACTCACTAGTTGTTATACAGACCATTTTATTGTCATATACCATATGAGAGATGTTTCATGGTTTAGGTTGAAAGGGGGCCTTAAAGATTATCTAGTTCTAAATCTTCCACCATGGTCAGGAAGACCTTTCACTAGACCAGGTTGCTCAGAGCCCTATACAACACAGCCCTGAACACTTCCAGGGATGGGACCTGCACAGCTTCCCCGGGCAAACTGTTCCATTTCCTCATCATCTTCACACAACATCCACATCTCTTGCCAGTCTAAACTCCTGATTAGCAACAGTAACTTCCTACTGATCTTATTAAGCTCCACCAAGTCTCTAGAATATTATCCTTCCTCTGTGTAATTGAATTAGTTAAAACCTCCTATCAGATATTATCACCTAGTTTCATGGCTAGTTAAAATGTGCAGAAGAGCAAGGGGATGACTGCAAAGAAATTCAGCACATGATTTAAAATAAAGTATGTACCTCGCCTTCTCTATGAAAATTTTAATCTAGAAAATTTAGCATCTGATCTGTAGTCCTGTGTCCTGGCGTGATTTGTTTGCCTGCTTTGTGCCCCAAAATGGGTCCTATAGCTTTAAGCTAAACCCAGAGAGAGAGAAAGAGGAAAGAGAAGAGATAACATTTTTTTTGCCACCCGTGTTTAAAAACACAGAGATGAGCCTCTTGGTTTCTCCCAACTCGTGGCTTTTTCTTTCTAAAGAAAAACAGATAGAGTAGTTCCTTTGCTTTTTAAGCTAACTTTTCATTTGTTTATTGAAGCAGAAGTTTTTCCTAAACAGTAGCTTTGTCTTCTAGAACTATGCAACTTTTCTCCAATCCAAAACCCAAAACATTGTCCAGGGGCCCCCCCACATTGCACTGTGGTCCAGAGACCAGCTCCAGACTCAGGAAAAGACTGAAGCACACTACAGAAACAACTCTGAATCTCTTCAATGCAGCAAAAACTTTTATTATTTAACATTTTTCGTTCTTTTCATACCTGTAAACAACTTGCTTGTTAACTAAACAATTTTTTCACTTTCTCAAAGAAAAATCCTTTCAAACCTGTAAGAACCTGTGAAAAAAAGTTGCTAAAACCTACTCTTCAGTAAAGGATACAGAACATTTCCTTTCAGAACACTTCCTCCTAAATTTGTCCAAAACCAGGACATCGTGTTAAATGAATCACATTTAATCTCAGAGAGAATACAAAAGCATGCCATAGGCTACATGCAGTTTAAAACTGTGGTAATTAATTTCAGATTTCCTCTGCAGTAAGTAAGGATGCCGATTTCAGTAACTAGAGGTACAACTAATATGGAAAGTGAAAGAGAAATGTGTTATTACTTCAGCTGCAACTTGTTAAAATAACTTTCAAATGAAATATAAAACTCATATTCTTTTATTTATGTACTGCAAAACCGTTATTTTTCTTTTCCATGTCCTTTTACTATTTATTGTCCTCATCATTCTTTAAGGTGAAAAAAGGAAAAAGCAAATAACTCATAATGACTAATATTTTTATACTGCTTTCTGTCACAATCCTCCTGTTTCCTGTCCTTTCACCCTTCTCAAACCAAATCAATTGAAACTTCTGCTTCAAAAGCCGAAGTACCCATCTCTTGCTCAGCATTTTCTACATAATGCCAAGATGTCAAATGAGGTCAGCTTTGACATGATACATGAAATCCAAAGGCCCTCTACTATGTGTGTTTGAAGAATAAATAACAAGTGAAACATATCATTTTCCCCCAAACTGCAAGAATAGATTCTTAAACCAATGTGAAGGACTATATTAGGGTGACTTCCAAATTACCTCAGGGGCATCCTCGTTTAACATCAATATACCACGCTAAAATTTAACTACATGCTACAAAAAAGTAATGTAGTAATTTCCAAAAGGCCATCTATGCTGACTAAAAGCTAAAAAAGAGTATTCTTAAAAAGAAACCATTTTGCATTTCATCTACCAAGATCTCTGTAAGAATCATTTTGTCTGGAATAAGCACAGCAAAAAGCAAAATTACATAATGCAAACCTCTCTCCCTTGTTTTATTTTCACAATAATCTTCTTATCAATAATACCAAGCATGAATTTAAATTTAGGGAATCACATGTTAGTGGATACTGTTTCAGATTAATTGAGATAACGCCTGTAATATGTACATCAGATTAAAACATTTCTCCCAGCTTTTCTGCAAGAAACATAGTACCCTGCATCTTCAAAAGCAGATAAAAACTTACCTTATTACAAAGTCATGGCTGTCAATCTCTTTTCCACAACCACTCTTCAGAAGGACACCAGAATTCCCAACAACTGCACAGGTTTTAAATCGGCGATTTTTCATTGGGGAAACTTCAGGGAGAAGGCTGTGCAAATCCTGAGAAATATTTAGAGTGCGACGTCTATCCAGTACATAATGAATTACATCTCCAGGCTTGAAGCTGCTTTTGACCACTGAGACATCTCTTTCGGCATCCAAGAACTGAAGAATATTCTTCCTGCATTGACAGAAAAACGTAGAGACAAAACCCAACACTCCCTGCTCAAATGGAATTTTATCTAGCAGCAGTGTAGACTGCACAAACCATACATCATAAAGCAGAGGGCAAACAGCGTCAGTCCTGCCAGGGTAATTTCCCATGCTCTAGGACGGAGTTAGAGCAAAGCTTTGAGGATTGAGTTAACACTGTGGTTACAATGTAACACACAAATACTACAGAACTAGAGCTAATTACTTCTACACACAAAGACACAGAGACACGAAGGAAAGATAACTGAAAATTTGAAGGCATATTGTGCTTGACTATCTTCACAAAATTTTGGAATTAGGACATTTTTAAAAAAAACTGTGTCAGTCTGTTTTCATAAAAACAAACTTAAATACATGAAACATTTGTGATTAGATAATGTTATGTCTTACAAATCAGCTTGGCTCAGGAATGGCAGTGTTTTCTTGTAGATTCTTATTTCACCATAAGAGTAATATATTCAGTTTAGCATAAACTTCCTCCTAATTAACTGAAGCTTAACTAAAGCTATCCTAATTGACTCGATATGAGAATACACCCAGCCTTTTGTACCAATTTGAACAAAATCAGCTTAAAACATAATGTAAATTAAATTACTGCAGCTCAGGGTCCAGTCAAGCTTTTAGCCGAACTCAAAATGTCTTACAAACTCAGCAACACTTTGAAACACTGATCAACTTTTCAGCAAATAATTGTTTAAACTATTATACAGGTTAAGACACACATGACCAAATATGAGGGTTTAATAAACTACCATGTATCAAGTGAACTATAGCAAATGAACAGTTGTATACTCCTAGCTCCCAGCAAATAACTGAGGAAGAATGTTTGCTTTTATGTCAGCTGACAAGTGAAGTCATGGTATCTGCTTATGGAGACATCAGGATGCTCTGCCTAAGTGGAGGCAGAGCAGCTCAAACTTGCCTCTATTTGCAGAAGTTATCAGTGCTCACGGAGAAGAGGGGTTCACCCTGCTTTTGGTGTTGAATGCTGAGACCAGCCTGACCCATCAATCCCAAAGTTAAACACTCTGTTCTGTGAAGAACAGTCATTCCCAACAGAAATTGACACTGGTGAGGATGGACAGAGCTCCTTATAATGGAACCAACAAGTGACAGTACTGGTAACTTAAGTAAAGCTGTGGAGCTGATACATCTGACTGTCAATCACTTTATAGAACAAAAGGCGTGGCCCCATTTTTAATGGCAGAGAATTCTGACACATTCCTTCTTGGATGGAGTGTGTGTGTAGCTTCCTTCCTTGAATGGGAATCCCCTTACAGGTTACTCCTTAAGGCTGAGTAAAAGACTTGACAATGGTCACTGGTATGGGTAAGTACTATCAATTTCTTTTCAATTATTTTGCTATCTTTATTGTTGCTTCAATATGGCTTCAGTAAATAGTGCAATATACTGGAATTTATAACTGTACCATGTATTAAATAAAACCGATATTTTAGTCTAATTATTAGCATTAAGATCATCAATAAATAATTTAATAACTTAAGTATACTTGGTTTGCCATCCTTAATCTTGTGGGGAAAGTTGTATAAATGTTTAATTACACATGCACAATCCTTTAAACATAAACTGTTGACCAAGTCAGGGGCGAAGATTAGATCAAATCATACCTTGACTCCTCTCTGAGAGGGGGTTTAACATGCAAGGGGTTTAGAAAACAAGTTCTATACCTCGTAACTCACTGGGAGGGATTCTCTAGTAAACTCTGTCCAAAGCTTCCATTCTGTCCACAACAGAATGGTAGAGACGAGGGTCCAAAAACTGGCACATGTTCCATACGTAGATTCAAAACAGATACATAATGACTGCAATGTTATGACTAATGTATGCAATGACTTACACCTGAACTGGCAGAGTAGAGCAGTTTTCAGTACACCCTTGACATAAAAAGATGAAAAAATCCCTGTGCCAGAGATGGAGGAGCCACTGATGGCTCAGGATTGCAAGTGAGCTGTCTAAGGTTGCAAATGCAAGATGTGGCCAGAGATGTGTTTTCGATTGCTACCTGCTAAAACCAGGTGGGGCAGTTTTCTTTATCTCTTCCACAACCAATCCTCCCTCTGGGGAGATATCTTCTGTTAATGGGCCATTGAGTCTCACTGCATGACTGATAAAATTACATCATTCCATAGTGAGATGTTCCACCCAGGGGGAGGAGGCAAGCATTCCTACCTGGTAATCTGCTATTTAGAACACCACAGGCAGCTTTTTCCCACTAGAATCCCAGAAGATCAGCCTTTTCCTACTAGATTCCCAGAAGAAGACCAGATCCATCTACAACACCACTGTACCTTCAGAGAAGACCTACACCCTTTCTACAGAGTCATTGTTTCAAGAGAAATACATCTGTCACTTCGGGAGGACTGCAGGCACCATTTAATCAGACTGCTACCACCACCCTGACCCACAGGGTGTCAAGCTGTATTCTGACTCTGTCAGTGTTGTTTTGTATTACTGCGTTTTTATTTTTAGTTTTCCTAATAAAGAACTCTTATTCCTATTCCCATATCTTTGCCTAAAAGCTCCTTAATTTCATAATTATAATAATCCCGAGGGAGGAGGTTTACATTTTGCATTTCAAGAGAAGCTCCTACCTTCCTTAACAGACACCTGTCTTTTCAAACCAAGACATGAGCGAAGCTTTACAAGCTTGTGTCCACCTGTGAAGTAGGTATGTTTGTGAAGAAAGATCACATCTGAACCAAGTACAACCCTCTTATGGAACAGACAGGAAGTGCTGAGTCAGGCCAGGATGTTTAGTACATAACAAATCTACTAGAAACCTTTGCTTCTACCAAGATAAGAAGAAAAACAAAAACTTAGTATTTTTCACTGTTGTCAGTAGGTAAGGTGGAATTTAAAAAGAAAATGGATATTTTTTTACATATTAAGCTTCTAAAGAAAAACTTCCATAGAGCACAACCAATCAGGAAAAGATAACTAGAAATGTGATTCTAGCAGTTGTAACACTTAGTCACAGCCATAAAGGTGAAACAATCCCCCACAACTTAAAAGATGAACAATAGAAACACTCCTATTCATTAGCCAGCTCTTGTGTTGCTGCCTCAAGAAAGAAGAGTATGTCTGAATCTTGCAACCAACAACACAAAATACTCGCCATGGAACTGATCTTAAAAGTCATAGGAAAAGTGAAACATAATATAAATGGTTTTTAAGTAATTCTTCTCATTTCCTAAACTTGGCCAAAAAAAAAAAAAAAGGAAAGAATATCTGGAATGTGTTGGGCTATCTGTTACAGCTGTCACATATGAAGCAAGCAGCCTCAGAGCAAAGGCAACATGCTGAGGCATATGAGGGACTCAGAAAAGCAGGATAAACAATCTTAAAATCCCTGGTTTAGCCTTTGCTAAGGTATTTCTGGCAAGGTATTTCTGTAAAAGGAAGATGAAGACTCCAATTTGGCCTTTAAATTGAATGGACTTTAAATTTCCTTGGGTTTGATAGCTTAACTTTTTGGGCACTCTGCAACAGATAGATCAACTGATACAAAACAAAAAAGAAAAGGAAAGAAAGAATTGCCCAATCTAGAAGTATTAAAAATTACTGCAATTATTCATCACATAGGAAGAGGGCTACTACAGCTAGGGCTGTAAAAGATAATATGAATCCATCAAAAGCTAGAAACATCATTGGCCAAGCTATCGAGAAACTCATTTCACATCAACTTTGACGTGAGAAGGGATAACCACTGATGAATCTCAGAATCTCAGAATCTCAAGAATTATGTGCAATTCACAGGAACTAGATTTCCAACTACAAAAAGTCACATGATCACCAGAAGATTTGCTTTAGTCCCTGTTATCTAGAAAAAATTGGCCTTAAACAGCCCATGTTAGCAAAAAAATAACATTTGTGCAGGAACGCAGTATCTTCTGTATTATTTTTTAAAAGAGGAAGGCAGTGAAGTTACACAAACAGTGTCAAAAAAGTAAAAGTACATTGGCTTCCATTGTTCATCTGGTTGCTTACATTCAAAACTCATTTATCTATATGCTTATTAAAGTCCTCCAAAGAATTTCATGTGGACCTGAATTAGAATCAGATAATCAACCACTCACTTAACACAGCCAAAATTTCCAAAATGTCTACAGAATTTATTTTTCAATAAAATGCTGAGATGGTCAAAAGTGTCTAATCTTAGTATCTTCTCACATATTTACAAATGTTTTCTTATCTGAAGCTGTCATTAGCATATTTAGTTAAATGTGAACACAGTTACTGCAGTACGTAGTAGAATCCTTTATATAAGAGATACGCATTATTGTTAACATTAAAATAGCTTTTATTGATTCATCTGACTGTATCCAGGTATCTTCTAATACTGAAAGTAATATGATAAATAATGCAGAGTCCATGCTATTGTTTTAAGTTCCTCTGTGCTACTGACTCACTGATACCATGGCAATAACAGTACTTCCGATTTTCACAAGTAAGCACTAATCCACTTCAAGCTGCATACTAAATTCAAAAGTAAGCTCAACTGCAAGGGAAAAAAGAGCAGTGTTTTTAGCAAACCTTGAAGAAACAGTGTTCTGCAGCCTTAAGCTAAACTGTGTAAACAAACAGTTTCATTTAAGGTGGTTTTCAAGTTTTTTAATGACAAATAAAACTGTGTCAGAGTGTGACCTGAGCCATTTTGTGGGCAGGTGAGACTGATGTGACTCACCCTCAATTGTAGCCAAGCAGCTGCTTGGAACATGTTTACACAACTCAAAAAAACACAGTGTCATAATCTGTGACTGACCTACAATTTTTCTTTGATAAGCAGAAACAGATCTCCATAATAATTAAGTACCAACAGAAAATCCGGGTTGTCTGATGAGTTCATGCAACAGTAATGTCTCTGAACAGCTTTGCAAATGTTAAGACTATGTACTGCTCTGGGGCAGTATGATGGCATTTTTCTCATCACACATTTTTCTAGTTTCATTTTGTACTGCGGACTTTGTACCACAAAACTATTATACAATCTCAAACTGTTCTTCATCTGCCTCAGAACTGTATGAATGAACAAAAGAAAATAGACCACTAGACAAAATGAATTTTAAGATTACAAAACCATGTATATTTTTAGACATTCTTAAGAAAACTGAAATATGACTGTCAATGCTTTTTCTGGGGAAAGTCATTTTTGTAGAGGAAGGCAGTGCCATAAATAATTGCTGCTGGACTTGAGTAGACCCCCCAGGTGTGAGGAAAAGCCTCTAGAGTGCATCCTAAGTACCCAGGAGGGTTCACCAGCAATCACATTATGGAACAGAGATGGACTTGATCCTCCCTGTGCCCAATGAAGATATGCCTTTATCTACATGTCCCCTAGCCCATGTTTATCTAATATGTTCCTAATAACCCCGTGTGGTGGGGACTTGACAACCTCCCCAGGCACCTCTGTCAGTGCTTCTCTGGCCTTACTGGAAGCATAGTATTCCTCAGATCTTTTCCACAGAAGTTGAGGCTGCTCTTGTTCCTTATGCCTTGCTTAGGCCTACACCTTATTCTTAGCAATACCCTTCATTTACCTGGGGATAAAAAACCACTCAACATTTTTTTAAAAACTTTTATGCTGTAGATTTCTAATCCCTCCTCTTATTTCCTGCAGACTATCTCTGACAGGCCTTCATAAACAACCCCACTTTCCAATCTAGCAAGTCCTAATTCTGCTCTGCACTCAGCAGCTGGAAAGCAGAAGGTGGCTCTCAGCCTTTAGAATCACCAGGGATTGCAACCTAGATAAAACATGATTTCTTGCCAGCTAAATTATTTTAATTAAAAACAACATGAAAGAACAAACTCTATGGTTAGAGAAGGTCACAGCTTGCTCTTGTACATGACTAGAGTTCCAGCTCCTGCTGGTTTCTTGAGGAGGCTGTGGGAACCACAGCTATCTGCACTTGTGGTAGGTTTTACTTTAGTCTGAAAGGGTTTCAAGAAAAGCTCTTCAAGGAAAGCAGTCTTTAGAATCATAGGATAGTTTGTGTTGGAAGAGGACTTGAAAGATCATCTAGTTTAACCACTAATTTCGATTTGTTAAAAACATACCCAGCTGCAAATAACCCTGGAAGAGCTTCCAAGAGTTCCCAGCTGATGGAGGCCACACAAACAGAAACACTTTAATACAAGAGAGTGGGCATACAAAAGGAAGAGGGATTTTAAACAGACCACAACTCAACTACTGTTTATCACAGGAAGGTCATCCATATACCAGGTTTTGAAGAAGACAAGCAAGGTAGAGTAAGATAGATTGGCAAGCAAAAATCTCCTGAGGATTAATATGACTAAACCAGAGAACCCTGGATTCTATGTCTTTGACACAAAAACAATCAGAAAGAAACAGTGCAAATGGCTTCAGAACATTGCTCCAAAAGCTTCAGAGCAATTGTAGTGCTCCATTGCTGATTCTGTATTTACTACTTAGCAATTGTAGTGCTCCTTTGCTGGCTCTGTATTTACTGCTAGCACTTCAGGGACTTTTTACAGCTGTTTCACACTAACTTGTAAGACAAAAATTGATAATAATCTGAACCTTTTGAAGGAGGAAGATGCTTTTTTTTTTTTTAGATGCTGCTGACATCTTACAAATTCTCACGCTTTTCTGACAGGAAATAGTCTCTGTTACATTGCAGAGATAAATATATTCCCAGTGTAGTTATTTAAAAATTTGACTTCCCGCAATTCATAACCTTATTTTGCTCCCTTCAGCATAAATTCCCATATTTATTTAAAAGTAAGTGCCAAAAGTCACAGACATGAAATCGTAGTTCATTTCACACAGGTCATAAATGTGCTGTCATCAGCCCTGTGTGGAAGGCCTTCCCAAACAGGTTTGTACCATCACAGCCACATCCCTACTTTCTGAAACTACAGCCTTCATTACAAATGAAGTCTCCCTATTTCTATAAGCATAAGGAAAACTTCCACATTGCTACAGAGAGTAGAAAGGACATAAGACACAAAACCTTAGCAGATGTTGGACTCCTCTTCATGACTGAAATAACACAGATAGAAAAGGGAGCCAAGAAAGCAGTCTTCTTCCCTTTCTTTCCTTTGTCACAGGAATTATCAATTCTTCAAAGAAGTTGCCAGCAATGAGTAGGCAACATCAGTTGAAAAAATCAGTCTCCTACTACATCAGTCACTGTAAAGGCAAAACATTTCACAGAGTCCCAAGTAATTAGTAATACTAATTAGTAATACCCATAATTTTCACCTCAATCACAGAAAGTCTAGCACTTTCTTCTTAAGCCTGCTTAGTATCTCCAAAAGGCTGCTGCCTTCCCAAGGCTGCTACACTCCACAGACTGCCTTCTCTGGCTGTAAAGTTCTAGAGCACCAGAAACCCACTGAAAGCTTTCCATCCTTCCATGGGGTCCTGATAAAGAAGATTTACCACTCATTGACTCCTATCTGAGCCTGGCTTTGCCAAGAATTCCTAAGGTCTTTGAGGCTGACAGACACATCATTAACTTGAGCAAAAGTAAAATGGCCAGAGATGATGCCCACAAAGTCAAGAAAGCAATAGCAAAGTACAATATTCTAGATGCCAATCAACAAGATTTGACATGTCACTGACCAATTGTCCTTGCACAAAGCAAAAAATACTTTCTACATTTGAAAATTGCTAATGTGGGTGGCAAGCTGAAGTAAGACACAAAAACATCTGTCATTTATGGGTGACTGTAAGTTTTATAAAATATCTTTATGATGCACACTAATGGCTTCACAAATTATTTTTCCACTACTTAGAACTCATAACATTTTATACATTACTCAACAGGCACTAGCTTGTTTTTTATTTCTCTCTTATTGTTACTTCCTATGATCACACCACAAGACCACCAATCACTCTTCACGTTAACAGCTGCAATTATAAACAATGAATCATCTTCATAGTCTACACAGTGCATGCAACATATTATGGAGGGCTAAGCAGTTAGTTAAACCACAAGAATACTGTATGACTTTGCTAGACATTTTTAAAGTTAGTCCTGATAGGTGTGTAAGTGTAAAACTACAGCTAAATGCTAAAATGCTTCTTACTGTAACATGGAAGAAAGGTGCATAGCAAACCACCTGAAAAAGTGAGAGAATATACATAATTTAGTCAACATCAGACTGAAATACATCATAAGGGGTTGCAGCAGCTTCCTCAGTGAAAAGCATGCCTGATATCCCTCCCTCACCACTGAGAACCATAACTGAATGTGCTATGCATGTCAGCAAAGAAGATTGCTGGAAAGACTATGCCTGGCGGGTAGCACTGACTCCTTTCATAGAGTTCATGTCAATTTTTGACCCTAAGTCACATTAATCTAAAATAATTTTCTGGTTCACACCTACCTACTCTGTCTGCTCCAGAGTTCATTAAGGTAGCCATTTCCTCTGAAAACAACACTGGCAATGTGGACTTCTAAATAATCTCAGCTTTATGCCCTCTATGGTACAATCTTACAATGAAAGAATTACAGTGGAACCTCTACTTCTAGTACTTAAGAGAGCATACAAGATACACTCTTTTCTTCACTATACTAATGAGACAAAAAAGACCCCCTTCCCTGCATGGTATTTTAAAACCCCACATATAAAAGTGGTTCTTAAGTAGACAATAGTGATTTATTAAATAAGAGAGATTTCCCCCTCTGGGTTAGAGATTTTGATTTGATTAAGAAAAATTAAATTTTGAATCTCATTAATCTAGTAGATTGAAATTATTACACATGAAATGATACACATGTATTAACAGGATGAAAACATACTAAAGCATTCTCTACTGTTTTACTTCATTGTCTGAATAACATATTTTGCATTTGGAACAGGTGGAAAATTGGCAAAACTCAAGCCTAGTTTTCTCTCTTGATTTTAACCAAAAAGTTATTTTAATACTTTTTCTTGTCTGTTGTTTGGCTTGAGCAGGAAAGCGTATCGGTTTTAAATGGTTCTGAAATATGATACTCAAATTTTCAGTAAAATGACTGAGAATAATTGTCTCTACTTACAGCCACTCAATCATTTCCAAATCAGCTTACTTCACAAGTAGAAAAAACTGGTTTTTCCCAACTTTTGGACCCATAACTTATGATACATACATTTCTGAGCTACCTTTATCTTCTGCATGCTTTAGAATTAGGGACATAAAATAGCAGTCATTAAAAAAATCCCTAAATTTCTCATTCAGAGAAGCCATGCTTTTATACATGAAAACAATGCCTGATTTAGGGGTTTGTAAACTGTCCTTTAATTAAAAAAAAATTTAAAAGTAGAAAGGGAAATCACATAGAAACTACATTTTAATTGGAACACATTACTATTCAAAATCTTAATATTCAGAAATCAGGTTTAATCTACTATGTGATTGTTGTTAAAAATAGTTACTTTCCCTCATTTTTCATAGCATGTGACACTCCTAGATCTCCACACTGCCAATCCACGCTCCATGTGCTTCTCTCGCGGGCCATCTTCCTGATGGGGAAGATACGACACGACACACTCAGAGGCATCTCTCTGCAGCCCCAAGGTGCAGAGACTGTAAAGACACATCAGAACTACCACACAGTTCAACTCTGCTACTGGGTTGCCCCCTCAGCATAAGCCTAAGGCTCTTTTTGGCCTCATATCAAGAAAGGAAGCGGCTTAAGACACAGCTATTGTCAATGTCTGACCCTGTGATGTGGACCAGCCATAGCCACAAGTGGACTCACAACACTTGATGGCCCAGCTACTGACTCCGACACCCCAGCTGTTTGCCTAAGCTCCGTCTGTAGTCAAGGGAGGAAAACTGGTATGCTTAAGATACTTTCACCTATTCTATATCAAACCTTTAGGATAAGGGAAGATCATGTCCTAAAAGCACCAGTTTTTCACCACTGACTGTGGAAGAGTTCTAGACAATCAGCTTAAATACGGACCTGAATAACAGAGATTGATTGCACAGGTCTTACAGCCACAGCCAGACGAAAACATTTTATTAATTCTTATGAAGGATGACTTTACTTTGAAGCCTAATGCCATACAGTTGCATTTAACACTGAAACCTAAATAGATACAGTTTAAAAACATCCACCTGCAAATGTAAATCAAATTACTGTTTTATAGACCAAAGGAATCATAAAGCAACATGAATTAAAATAATCATAGGCAAGGTGAAATGAATTGCTTTTTTATTTAAGAAACTCACCTTATTTCTATTACCAAAGAAGAATTGATTTTCCAACCTTCTGCAGCATGTTGGAAAATAGAGGAGCCACTCTTTTGAATTATCTTATCGGAGCTATTGATCATTGATCTACTCAAACTCAGTACACCATCTCTGCAATGCAATATAGAAAGCACACAATTACATCAAGGATAACTCCAGTTTAAGTAATTTACATCCCAAGCACCAGCAATATATCCTTTTATTCACAAAAAAAAAAACCCAACTATCTCTTAGCTTTCTAAAGAAAATAAACTGTAACAGAAAAAATCTATGACACAGATATCTGTAATAGCTGAATATGCAACTTAGGAGCTTAAATTTGTTTATATTTGTAATGGAATAGCCATAACAAGAACTACAATAAACCCCAAATTGTGAATCTGCACAAAACTTCATTATGATTGTGAGGCAGATTCTGTACTTCTAGGTTCCAAATTTCTAGTACTAAACTAAGAATCAAATGTTACATTTCAAGCCTTTGCCCAGCTCATAATCTGCAATACTGGTTTAACAAGTATTTTTGGCCTCCTGCTTAAAAATGCTAAAGATTTTTAAGTATGGCATTCTGGAGCTTAATGATACACAAAATACAAAATTTTCCTAACACTTCATGAAACTTTTGCTTGCACACATCCAAAACATTCCAATTGTCTTATCCCGTCCATCAGTCTTATGATTGTAATTTTTGTCAAGGTAACCTTAAAAGAAATAAATACAGTAAGCTTTGGGTGATGACCACTGAACACCTGGTGAGCTAGCACAAGTTGCAGTGATATTAGCCAACAGGATAACATAAATGAGATGAAGAAGCCAAATACTACAAGCACAACTTAAGGTGTTACGACTAAAACTCATTTTTATCTCCACATCTTTCCATTATCATCCATAGTGCATCATCCATAGTCTTTTAGATGCCAGAGCAATGTTCAGTTGAGTTCAAACATGGCCGTTAATCACAAACATATCAAAGCTGTTGGAGGCAAAAGTCCACCAGAAAAAAATGTCTTGTAACTCAGGTGTGCACAGGACAATAATATACAGAAATCTGTTTGTCTGTCAAATAAGCATGCTCCGAAATACTGCCAATAACAATAACTTGGAAAGAGAATATCTGACCCAGGGCCTTCAATGAACAAAATGGTAAAGATGTGAGACTGAAAACTTTCCAGAATTGCCGACTTTTGTTTTTCTGTGGCTGTAAGCTTTGATAACAATGGTATCGGAGCCCTTAGTAAGAAACACAGCAACATTACTGGCTGTATATAAAGCAATAATACTTAGTAAAATATACAACAGACTAAACACAAGCAATAGAAAATTAATTAAGGACAATAGGACATTAATTAAGCTAAATTAACAAAACTGGTAATATGCAGTAATTTCTAAAATGTGCTGTCATTGCAAAAGCCCCTATAACTAACAAACCATTACCATGCTCTTCACCAAAACCATCCTGCATTAGTTGCAGCTCCCTTTCTCCCTCACCCTCATGCCAACACCCTGCAGCCCAGACATCACACTGGTGCAGTGGTAAGGCTGCCATCTACCAAAAACCAACAGCTTTAGGTTCATGACCTGTATGCAAATTTCCCCAATCCTGCTAACTTGAATGCATGGGAAGATGCTGCCGAAGTCCCTAAATCCAATAGCCAGAATCCAACTAATACCTTTTGCTATATTAAAAATTTTTATTCTCTAAAACTTTTCCAAAATCGTTGTAATAATATTAATTACATATATATTCCTGCATATATTTTCTACATGCATTGAGTGCATGCATCTAAAGGAAAATGACCAAATTACATCCAGGTAAAGCTCTCAGTCTAAGGATACTTCAGAGATGTCTCTAGTTTACTCTAGATTAAATATTAGTTAGTACACACTTGAACAGTGAAACAAGTGACAAAACTTAGTAAGAAAATGCACTGCCAACACTTAAACCATAGCACTTGATATGTGGCTGATTTCCATAGTCACAATTTACAACTGCAGTGAATTACACAGATTGTACATTGAAAAAATGTTAAATTATGTTCTTATGAAGGAAGATCCTAACCACTTTGTATTAAAGTTATTACTGTGAATACAATTGTGCTCATTTAGATGCTCTTCTCCCCTTTATTAGATTAATTTTCACTTAAAGCAGTATTAAATAAACTAATACATAAAAATCAAGACTTTCTCCTGGTAATTCTTCATTGTGTAAATAAATGAAAGAAATGTGGATTATTTTGTATCTTCTAGAATCACTGCAAATTCTCTGTGATATAACTGAAAGAACTGCCATACTGTGGCAGCAACTTACAACCGACAGTGTCAGCCTTCACTTTGGATTACCTTGCCTTGGTGACCAATCAGACCTATATAGCAAGTCTCTGTTCTCATGAAGATAGTTCATTAAATAAAGTAACTGACTTCAAGAGTATTCCATTTCAGTAGAAGATGACACAGTCTAAGCAACACTACTCTGCCCATAGCATGCATGTTTCATTACTTGCTTAACCTTTAAAGGGACATTACTGTCTATTTGAAGTAGGGTGCACTTCGCAGTAATTGTCCTAGCACACTTCTCTATGAAAGTGCACAGCTGGTTTAGAGGTTCTCATGTAATTTGGAATTGTATATAGCCAGTCCATTTTGAATTGTCTGGTGCCACTAATAACCATAAAATGGGCCACCTCATACATCCACAACTTCTGAAAGTAAAATAATCCATGGAAAACTGGCTTTGCTTGCCAACACGACCAGTCAAAAATAACCCAACATCCCAAACCCCTAATTCAGGAGAAAGGAAAGTGTAACACCAATAGGGGCAGCAATGATGAGCAATACATTTTTAGGCTATTTTTTTGCTTCATACAGTAACGAATGGGATGACAGGCTGTGAAGAGAAAAAGTATTTCCATAGTGAAAGTGAGCAGTACCACAAGAAGTCTCCCTGATAAAGAAATAGAGATATCACAATGACTAGTCAGAAGTATATTATAGCTGTATTTTAAAAGGTTTGTTAGGAACATATGTATTTATAACTAAACACACTTGTTTCCTTCCATTTAATATTAAAACAACAGTCATTTTAGTAAGTTTTTAAGTTGTGTCAAACAATGTGCAGTGAGCGGAAGGCAGTTTTTTCATTGCAAACTTATATAACGGGATTTCTGAACAATTTCATCAGTTACTTCTAGTCTGAGAGGAAGGAGCACATGCTAAGAAACATGGGTATCTATGACAATTCTACCTCACATGTTCATTTTCACATCTGTTTTTGCACAGCTCTAAGCCCAAATTTTAAACTTCTGTACATCTCCTAAGAATACAGATAGTTTGTGGTAGAAACCGGGTTACACCCAGGCTGAACAAGAGGAAGAGACACCAGAAAGCTGTCAAAATCTTGAATAAAAAAGGAAGCCAATATTGCACACACAGGTGAGGACAGCCCCTGCCCTCAGCATGTGCCGGGGCGACAGCAGCCCAGCCGTGCTCAGCTGCCTGTGTCCCCCTCCCTCACCAGACTGCCTGAGAAAGAGGGATGTGCTTTGTCTTTAACTCCGGGGGCCAAGTAGGCTGTAATTGCCTCAGCTTCCTCCAGGCCTGTACGGGTACTTACAACCCCCTTATGCCTCCTCCTTAAATTAAGGCAACGGCTTACACATGAGGCCAAAAATCCGCTGCGAAAGAATTCTACCCACAGTCGACATGCACAAACAAATAGAAAGCGTGAGTTCCTACTTAGGAATTTACTTATCGATTACACTGAACGACCAACAAATTTATGCATTGCTCCAGAGAAACCAAAATCTTATACATCATCATGGAAAAACCAGCTTGGCTGAAAACCCAGCATCTCCAGAGAACAGCCGCAAGATGGGAGAAAAATGAGGAATGCAGGATGAATTCACATACATAAAGAGAAAGCTGAGCTGCAAATATAAAAATGGCAAGGAACTCTTTGCCCTTCGTTTTGAGTCAACCACAGGCAGCAAAGGGAAAGAGTATGTAACAAATGGTCTCAGCGAGGGATTAGACCTTCCAGGGGAGGAAGCTCGAGAGCTGAGAGCTACACTTTTCTCAGAGCAAGAATCCTTAAGAAAAAGCCAAGATAAGCAAAGCTTCCAGGCAAACATCAAGGACGGAAGCAGACGTTCACTCGCATCCCACCACGCCTGACTGCGAAAGGCAAGAAACCGAGGCACAACGAGCTCCAGCGACTGCCGCCGCTACCTCGGGCCGTCCCGGTCTCCGGGGCAGCCGCGGACAGGTGAAACTTCCCAGGAGCGCCCCGTTACGGCGGCTGAGGGGCAACTTCCGAAGCAGGGCAGCTCCTGTCCTTTCCCGTGCACTCGCACGCACCCTCGGCCGCCAGCCCCGGCAGCAAGCCCCACTCGCCACTCGTCCCGTAGCGGCATCCGGGCCCTCCGGCAGCGCCCGTCAGCGAGAGCGCCGAGCAGCGCTGGTACAGCAAGCCGGGGGTCACAGCCCGAGTAGCGCCGGAGCACCTGACAACCCACACGGCCCAGCCGCCCTCTCGGATCGCCCTCCCATCACGGCGCCCCGCAGTTACCCGGCGAGAGCTGCCTCCTGGCGCTCCTCGGTCCGTGTTATTTCCTTCGTCTTATAGAAGATGAGGAGGAGACTTATGGTGCACACAGTCCACCTCTTCCTGACGGAACGCATGTCTTCTGCGAAACGTGGCCCCCTCCCCCTTTTCCTTTGTTTATCAGGGGTGTGCTGGAAACAGCTGCACACGCGGCACGAATTGTTAAAAACACGGCGATGTATTTTTGGTTATTTTTTTCAGAAATAATTACAGAAGATAAAATAAAACCATGCAGGAGCAGAGGCTGGAGGTTCTTTGGCGTTTAGTTTGTCTCTTTTTCGCCCTGCCAGGCAGCTGGGCTTGCAAGCTCGCCTCGGCCGGGGAGACAAGTCCGCGGCGTCGCTGGGCGTTAGATGAGCAAGGCCGAACCGAGGACCGCTCCGCGGCTCCCCTCTACGTCCATATCCGCTGCAGCGCCCCTCGGCCGAAGGTGCGGCCAGCGCCGCCCTCGCCGGGGCGGGCGAAGCGTGGCCAATGCGGACAGAGCGGGTGGGGCCTTGGCGCGGGGAGGAGGGCGGAGGACGCGAGCGGCGGACGCGGGCGGCGCCGGCGGGGCGAGAGGACGTGGGAGAGCTCCGCGGGCGGCTCCGGCGGGTTTGAGGAGGGCTTGCGCTGCTCGCCTGGGTCGTGTCCGTTGTGCCCGTGTCGCCAGCTGGGCGTCTGAAAGTCAGAGCGGAGGACTGCCAATGCTGTGCCGCAGAAAAGGAGCACACTTCAGAGAAGGATGAGGGATTTTGGCCATTGGTTATTTTTTTCCCCTCGCTCCCGATATGGTTGATTGTGGCTCGAACAAGGCACTGGGTTTTTTTCCCGGTCTTGCTGTCCCAAAGCAGGAGAACGTGGGAATGCAGAAGGGAAGCGACGTGGCCCCCGCACAGACCCGCCTGGAGTCCTGGAGTCCGGCCAAATCCACCGCTCATGCCGCGCTCTCCAGGGTGTGGTTTCATCCACACCGTCTCAACACGGCCGTTATGTTCCTAATTTCTGCTGTGACAGTTTCTCTGAAATGCAGGAGAAAAAAACCCCACAAAACAAAAACAAACAAACAAACCAACAACAACACAAAAAACCAACCCCAAACCTTTGAGATGGATAATGCCACTTAAAGATTAAATTATTGGCTAAATCCGCTTTTCTCAGTATTGCTTTGCCTTTCTCAAAGTGAGTGAACTGGAACTATGGTGATTCTGTGTGACAGAGATCTGCCCACAGCCCTTAAGTTTGCTCTTACGGAACAAGTAAGACCAATATGACACACCTCCTACAGGGATCCAGGAAGGCTTTGATGGTAAATTTAGTGTGACTTCTCTTTCCTAGCTTAAATTACAAGCAAGAGATCATGGAATGACAGAACCTTCCCTGGGTCTATTTGGTCTGCTATCTTGTGTCCAGAACCGATCCGTAACAGACATTTCACAGGCGGATGCAAAGAAATTTGGAAGTACACATTCTTCCTTTCTAGGAGAGTACTCCCTCACAGGCACGAGGAGTGAGGAAAGGTTAGAGAAGTTGTTGAAAATCTTAAGGCTACTAATAGTAGTTATGTTGGAAAATTCAGTTGTGTGTAGTAAAAAAGTTTTAATTTAGTCTCAGTGGAATGGAATGGAAATTGCAGTTTCCTTCCACAAAAGCCAGAGCAAGCTGCATTTTCTGTGCTCTTCTCTGCTGCGGCTCTAATAACTTAGTCTCAGAAAGTGATCTCTCTAAGACATCAACAGCAAAGGGAGAAAAACCCATTCTATCTATGAGAATGAATTTCAAATTTCCCATTGTATAATACCTGACATTCTATTAAAAAAAAAAAAAAAAGTTGATTCAATGCAAAACCCTACTTAATACCTTTGTAAAAACTACATCACATGTTTCGCCTAAAAGTAAGGATGTCAATTCTGTTGAATATCTGTGATATTTTTGCTACCTTATATAATTTTTGTATATTAGATTATTTTTGTATTTAGATGGACTAATTGAAAATAGGCATTGAAAATGTATATAGAGGATCCCGAATTCAGCCATCTTCAGAGGTGATTTTAATTTATTCCATCCTCAACTGCCAAAGGCAGCTTATGATATAGTTAGCCACAGCAGCTCCTTGGTTTCATGCCAGACCACATGTAGGTTCAAAAGAAAACCAGTGTTGCCTCCATCATCTTCTTCTCCTCTGCCTACTGCTACACTTCTTCCTCTCTGAAGGTTAAAACCCAGCTCCCCTGCTGCTTCATGAGAACTAATTCTCACTCCACATAAGAAATCCCTGCCTGCTTCTAAGATACTTGAGAACTGACAGTGATGTTCCTGCTGTGCCCAGCGGTGCACTTTTCTTTCCCTGCCCGGTCTAGTTGCAACCAGTCTGACTGAAACTGACCAAAAAAGTTCAAGCTCCTAACCATCAAGACTCAAAAGGATTTTTCCAGTTACTCCAATGAAAAACTGTCAGTTCATACTTGGGTAAAACATGGAGAAAACCACTTCTCAACAAAAGCATAATGCACATAAAAACCTGTGGCATTTTCCTGAAAATTTCATGTTCCCATGCCTGTCATTCTACTAACATGAAAACATACTTCTGGGTCAGAAAAGGACTGTGGCATCCTGAGACAAAAACTAGCTCATCCCCTACAGTGATTCACTGTCTTCACCTTCTGTCCATGCCATTCAAAGCTCTGATGTTATCTATGTAACAGAGACCCAGAGTCTCAGAAGCTCCTTAGAAGTGGATCCAGAGCAAGTTCCCAATTTGTTCATTCCTCTTCCAAATCACTCCTGAGCTTTCATTCAGAAATAGATTTACAGCTCTGACTACAGTGAGGAAGACCCCTCTCAGCTGTTTTGCCCTTCCTTGGGTTTCCCTCCTGTATAGTTTTATTCTCTACTTAAAACTACTCTAGTAGTAGGCAGACACAAACAATACATATATGTATAGCACATATGTAATATAATTCAGCCAGATATTACATTTCATTTACAATGATATAATTAATTTTTTGCAGAAAATGAGCTTACTCTGCAGAGTTTAAATATTCATATTTAGTATTTCACCAATTCCTTTATCTTTGTGCCATCTACAGCAGTTCATACTTCTAAAAAGCTATCTAAATTATGCCTTGAAATTTTTTCCTCTTTCTCATACATCCTAATGATATTTAAATCATTAATCAATTTAAATATTTGAATAGCATTTATATCAAATAGTATGATTTGTTTTACATTAATTAGAGGCATGGTTTAGCTCTGTGAACCAGAAACATGTTCAGTAAATCCTATTTTGTGGCATCTGGTGATAATGGAATTTCTTTCACGAAGACTACTGGAGGAGCAAAAATGTGAATAATCTTGCATTTAAGCATTTCAAATTTCAGAGTGCTAATTAGTTTCTATGGCAAAGAGTTCTTGAAGAACTGCATTTCATGCTGAAGATGGTGCCTAGAAACATGAAACATTTATGCTTGTTAATGCATATTATCATATAAAGTCCCTTTTTCATTAAGAGTATTTCGTGTTTTATGTGGGTGGCCAGAAATCTCTTCTGAATTAATTCAGGCTGTTTTATCACTGAGGATAAAGAAACACTAGAAGAGATTTCCTGGGGAAGCTGCAGCATTTCAATCCCTAGTTGTCTTTAGGACCAAGTTACACAAATCTGGATTTTTAACTGAAGGTGGAAGAATGAATGAGGTAAGTTTGTCAGGTACCCTTAAACTATTTTTTTTACCATATAATTTTAATGTCAATCTATCAAATTATAGTGAATACAGATTTCTGATTCCTACATAGTAACTTTCATCAAAAATACACAACATTATGTAAAGGTCATGTGTACATGCTTTTATTTCAGGAGCAGGCAAGGTTGTGTGGCATTCTTGCATTTGCTTAACAACATTGACTCTGATTTAATCCTATGGAATGTATATAATAGTTTTAACAATTAAAAAAAAAATTAACCCAGCTAAAACAAAGAATGGTGCTTTGTGAATTTATAAGCACTGCTGCTACTTTAATATTTTGTCATTGCCAACTTCCATATCCTTCAATATTTTCATTGAGGGTTCAAGCAAAGGCACCAGACATCCCACTAGTTGCTTATGACTAATGTGCACAGAACACTTGAACTTACAGAATTGCTCATACAGCCTAAATTTGAATATTTTCAATGCTTCTGATTATCATAATCTATCCTACTTTCATCAAAATGTACACCTCTTGAAATATTATCTCTTCACCTTGTAGCAGAAATCCAGTATTACACTTTTAGCATTACAAAGAGCAGCACATAAAATACTTCATAAGTATATGCAACAGCTTTCCATAAGCAGCAGAATAAAAGATAATGCACTTAGCTGGATTTTTGCATAGTTATTCTACCGTATAGGACTCAAGGTTTGGGTTGGTGGATCTTAAATTTCTCATGATGTTCAGAGGCACAAAAGCCAGGTCAGAATCCATATTCCCATTCACTTTCCCTGTCACTTTTGTGACCAGCATGCAGTGGTGACTTAGTCTTTGCAATTGCTTTGCAGAACAATCACAGGATCAATAGTAAGGAGACAGAATAAACTTATCCAAATTTCTCAGCCATTTCTTTTGTGTGGGTGATAGGAAGAGAGTATACTTTTCTCTAGAAGAAATTCTGCAGTAATCCCTTAGGAAGTGTTAGAACTAAATCCCAATGAAGCCGTACTCTCTGTTTTACATTCTTTTCTGCAGTAGTGTATTTAGCCAGTGCAGAAGTCCCCAGATAAAGTTGCAGTGCAACAGCAAAGAAGGATGTTTAATTTAGGGACATACACTGTTGTGTTTATTGCATTGCATACTTCCCTGATCAGTGCACACCTTTTTAAAGTCAGAAAATACACAAACCATGTCCATATTCCAAGCAGAATGATCATGCAGATAGGGACCACTTGGAAGGAAGGTGTTGTCAGTTGTCATGATCTCCTTACTTTTGTGACATAGGATATTGCAGAAGTCCCACAAACATTGGTTATAAAAAATGCTAATTCAAGATGGCTCTCAGCTAATGTGCCTTGCAAGAGGGCTAAATCCTCACTACTTTTAATCAAAATGTCTAACACACGCACAGGAACTATATATCTGAAATTTAATAATGATGAGCTGCAGTACTTCCCATATTGTATTTGAGTGAGGCTCAAGACAGTCTGTTTTTTTTGTAAGTGGGAGGAAGAGGGAACAGAGATAAGAGTTAGAGAACGCTGGGAAACTAACAGAAGAGAAAGATAGAAGAAGTTGATATAGGAGAAAGATGAAGATGAAAGGATTAATGGGTTGGCAACTGGGAGAGAGGGCAACAACTATATCTAATCCAGTAAAAGAAATTAGAGGAAAAGTTCAGAGTTCAGAAAGGGTACAAGAACCTACTTAAATGGTGTCTTAAGTTACAATGTAAGATGTAACCAAAAGTTTGTATTCTATTACTCTCTTCATAAGAGAAGAGTTAAAACAGGTGGGGTCGCGTTCTTTATCTCCACCACGAGACAGCCCTAATAACTCCTTTCAGAGGGCTATCTCTGCTAATGGGCCATCAAGGTCTCACAGAATGACTCACAGAATTACACCGTCCCATTGCGAGATGCTCCGCCCAGGGGGAGGAACCAAACAGTCTAAATTGTATATAATCTGAGGCTTAGAGCACCAGAGCAGTACCACTGGATTCCCACAGGAAAAGAGCATTGTATCCACCATTAGAGCTCCTGAGAAGGACTAGACTTTTCAACAGGATCACTGCTTTGACAGAACCACATCCGTCACTCCAACAGGACTACAGCCACTGTTTAATAGGACTGCTCCCACCACCCTGACCAACAGGGTGTCAGGTTATATTCTGACTCTGTCAGGTTAAGCTAGTGTTTCTGTCCTATTGTCTTTATTTAAATTTGCCTGTGAAATTGTAGTCCTGACTTGAAATCTCCCACTGCTTTGCTTCAAACTAGTGCAAATGAAGAAGTATGACTAATTCAGGCCAACTGAGTAAGCAAGGTGAGAAATGCATATAGCTGTGTCCGTTTTTTGTCTTGATCTGTCCTTCTTGCAAGAACATGCCTCTTGTCTCCCTTACTTAAATGTGCCTGCACCTGTGGTCAAGACCCAAATTCACTTAATTTATCAGATACAATTTGGTTTTGGAGTCCGAATGAAGAATTTCTATTTCTAGAAGATAAAATATGACTTACCCAGGACACTGCTTTTTACTTAGGTGTTTCTTTTAGGTCAAATTAAAGAAAGTGAAGTAAATTTCTGGCCATATTTCCATGCTTACATTTTAACTTGTAAATTGCAAACACATCTAAAATGTAACTGGATAAACATTTACAACTTCAGAAAGCAATTTGCTTTCTGATTACATCAAACCTCCAATCCCCTTTTCATTAGGGCAACAGGGCAGCTTTTCCTTCAAATTTTGAAACTAGCAAAAATTATTTAAAATATTTCCAAGCAAGACTTAATGCTAATGTGTTTGTCCTTGGTCATGCCTGCAGTGAAATCTTGTCCAAAGTCTTTTCTCTTAGGTGTTAAGGTTAGGCTTTAGGTTTGGAGTGAGAGGTCAGGGTTGGGTTTGGGGTTAGAGTTCAGGTGCCTAGAATTAGGGTTATGGTCATTGCAGTGTAGGGTTATGGTTAGGGTGGTGGGGTTAGGCATTAGGGCCTAGGGCTTACACGTTAAGGTTGAGGATTAAGGGTTATGTTTTGAATGAGGTTTAACTCACCTGCATTGAGTCTATTCTGGTTTTAGGTGGTCTCAGATCAGTGAATCCTGCAGAGTCTTACTCCATCAAACAATCAGGAAGGTCTGAAACCGTTTGCCCTGTGTACTGGTTTTGACTGTTACAATTTTTTCATAGTATCTGATAAGGTAATGTGTTTTGCATTTGTGTTGAATATAGATGTTTTTGTTATTGCATACTAAAGGCCTTTTCTCTTTTCCATACTGACACCCTGACAAGGAAGTCAGAGATAAGTGGTAAGATGGGAAGAGATGTGACCAGGATGGGTGCCCATAACTTACCAAAGATAAATGTGATATCATGCTCAGTATACAAAGTGGATGAAGAAGGGGGAGAAGGTGATGTGAGGGGATATTTGGAGTGATGGTGTTTGATGTTTATTTTCCTAAGTTACCCTTATGCATTATGGGCCTGTGCTCTCCAGGGTATGGCTGAACATCTACCTGTCCACGGGAAGCAGTGAATTAATTCCTTGTTTTGTTTGCTTGTGTGTGTGGCTTTCGCTTTCCTTATTAAACTATCTTCATCTCAGCTCCTGAGATCTCTGAGTTTTACCCTCCCAATTATCTTCCCCAGTTCTACTGGTGGGACAGTGAGTGAGCAGCTAGGCTGCCGGCTGGGGTTTAAGCGCAACACCCTGTATTGATCCTGTGGTGTTTCCAATGGCCCATCTGAGCTAAGAAGTGAGATCAGACGTAGGCAGGTTGTCATTGGCTTTTGCAAACTCTTTTAACATGCCACAAAATGTCCAGGTTGATTTTTTTCTTCTAATATTTAGGCAAGGTTCTAGGGCTGAGAGGCCTGGAATCACAGCCAAGGTGAACTTAGGTTTCCACACAATCCCAAACCCCTGCATAGCAGTGTGATTAGTTGTAGTTAAGTAATGTTGTCACCACACCTGCTAGCAATCTTCTCTTCAGCTGTTACTGCAAAAATGAAGTTTAAGGAATTATCCCATAAAGTCATAAAACAATACTTGCTTTACATCTATTCATGTAGAGTTTGCATGTTGATTTCTTTTTCAGAGTGAGTAACCATGGTTGTAAAAGCAAAGATGACTTTTTCCTTCATTTGGAAGGCTATGCTTTAGTTTCATTTATTCATATTTCTATGTTACACATTAGTGCATGAAGTGAAAATATATTTCCTAAAAATATTTTTGTGAAATTATGAGAGATTACTTTATGAGTTCCCCATGGCTGAGAAGGGGAAAGAGATTTTCTGAGAAGCTAAATGGTGGGTTTATGAGGTTCTAATATATATATATTTTAAAAACAGTGAATGGCTTCCCAGTGAGAACAATCATTTAAATAGAAGTTTACAGCCAGATACCCACCTAGGTTATGGATTTGAAGATGGGGAAATAACTTTTTTTTTTTCTGAATTCCAGCCACAGCAACAGCTATTCAGTCTCTGAGAACTAATTCCCATTTTTATTACCACTATTTTAAATTTTGCTTAATTTAATGCTGGTTAAATTATATAGCTAGACAGTAAAAAATAGCTTGGTTTTTATTACTTTGTGCTGGATGAAGTCATACATGCCTCCAACTATGTTTTCTTACATATTTCTTTGACAGTAACACTTTAAGGCATTTGCTGAGTTTGACATTTTGTTGAGACCTTTTTCCTTTCTTTTTCCTAAATGGAAAAGCGTAGTTCAACAGCACAGTTACAGCATTCTCATAAGTTTCAATAAAAAGAAATCTTCTCCATATCCAAAACTGAATTTCTGGTCATTGGGATAGGTCAGACCTAACATTAATGTAGCCTGTTCTGCACTGACCTGTTGTACAAAGCCTGTCAAAAAAGGGATTTTTCTCTGTCTTCATCAGCAGTTTATACACCTTACAGACCATTTTGGGCAGGTGAACAAGCAAGGTCTTTTGATTGGCAATTAAAATACCTTAACATAATCTTGTATTTGCTGCAGACAAAAGCGCATGTGTGAATTTTTACTGCATAATTAACAGATGCTGTAGGTTTATCGTACACCCTCTGCTGTGGTAAATTGTGAAGCTAATTCTCACCCTGCATTGTTATGATCAAATTTGTCTTTAATGACTGCTTTCAATGACAGTTTTACAGTATGAGACAAACTGGTTTACAACATGACCTGGCAGTAAAAACAAGAACCCCCAATTCATCTGCTCCATTCCAAGAATAAGTAAGTAGTATCCTTTTCAACTCTCATTGCTCTTAAATGCAAGGATGTCCATTTTTTTCCCCCTCTGTGTTTTATTTCTTTGCAAACTAGGATTTGGTGTTCTACTCACAGAAGACTGGGGTTCTAGGTATTTAAATTCCCATGGGAAAGCCTGCATCAGAAATTTTCAGTCTGCAGAGCAGTCCCTGGCACCAACCTGGGCAAGATAAATCCACAAGGAAATTACATTTCCTGTATGTCACCCAGGTCAATTGGAAGTCATGTGAAGAAGATCTAACATTATGTTGCTGATCTGCTGATGTTGGTGTTAAATTTTGATTGACTTCAGCAGTGTTAGGTTATCCCTTCAGCTCACCTAACTTCTAGTCATATAGTCAAGATAGGCAGCCACTGAATTTTAAAATTACATATCAAGAAAGATATTTCTTAGTGTTCTTTAGTATTTTTCATTAAATCTCTTGGAGTAAAAAGTTTTAAAAATCACAAATAATGCAACTTTATCACATAAAACTGGAAGTAATAATCCTATTACTTGTAGTCCCCTCAAAGACAGTATTGAGGGCAGTTATTTTTTTCTATGGCAGTAATTTTGATGACTCAGGAGAAGCATACAATTCTTAACCAGATACAGTTATAGAAATCCTTTAGAAGATTCTCAATGCTGAGACTATTTCTTCTGAGGAAGTATAAGCATTGTATCAATTTCAGACCTAGTCTTTTGGCTTCTATAAATATGATTTTCATTAAATAAAAGGCAGAAGACTTTTTAGTTTGGCTTAGACAACTTTATTTTTTAATCCTCTGTAAAGAAAATTATGTCACAAACCCCAAAAATAGCTATTTTGATAGAAACTAAGAACACCATTATTTTTATAGTACAGAGGAATACTATGGAAAGTAAATATCACAGACTGTGAACTTTAACATTAGAGCAAAACAAATATTTGGGTTTGAAATTATTGGTTTAGCCCTAAACGGAAGAAAGTAATAGGTGAAAGGAAGAAAAAGGATATATGTAAACTAACATTTGTAAAGTACTGTAAGTCACAAGATGTAAATATTCTCTAATTACAGAATTACAGAGGAAGAGACAAATCTGAGTCTAAAGTGCTTGAACGGGGAATCATCACTTAGCTTGGCAGAATTTTGGGATATTTTCACATACCTATTTTTTCTGACTGGAAAGTGAGAAAATGTGCATTGGTCTTAGGCTAAAGAAAGACATGATGAACCTAGGTTTGTGTCCAGAAACAAGTACTTAGAAATTCTTTTTCTCGGCTGCTGCAAAATGCTCTAGTCTTGTTTTTGCTCTCAGTGGAGAATTTCCACAATGCAAAACACAGATGCGCCACATCTAGGTCTGTTCTCATTCCATGTCCTTTCCTCAAAATAAAAAAATGCCAAGCAGAGGGAAGAACAGACAGAAGTGTAGTGTACAATGATAACACTCTCTGTCAGTGACTGGAAATTGCTCTGTAGTGAGGCAAGTCCTACCAGCTTAAGCTCTGGCACAGAGCACAAAAACATTCTGTGCTCTCAGAATATGAGCTTAGGAAGCCCTTTTTTCCACAGCAGTGTAATATTTATAATGAGTTCCAGGTGACATTTGCTTCCTCCAAGTCAATGGCTTTCAGATTTTATAGTATATAATAGGAGTATCACTTAGCAGTAACAGGTCCATTGACATTCAGCTTTCAAAAGCACCTGTGATACCTTAGCCTTGAACCACTGCAAATGGGATTTAGCAGCATCCTTCCCTGAATCTTGAGCTGGACAAATTAATCCTTGAACATGTCTCACATCCATTAGTCCTAGCATTTCTGTCAGCATCTCAGATTTCAAGATTTGAGCTGTGCAGTCTGCAAAGTAGCATTGTTAGGGCAATGGTTTTAGAATGCAGGCTGATGTTTTCACAAGTAAAACTTGTTTATTTGCAGGGAACTTAGTGCATTTTCAGTATGGGGAAGCCATCAAGTTGCTAATGAATGAGCTCAGGCTTGCTACCAAAAAATCCTTGTTCTTTGCTAGGTTAACTCTTACCACATGCCATTCTGTGCTCTTCCTCTGTGAAATTCTTTCCAGAGGGTAATCCAGAAAGCAATTTGATGGCATGGACCCTCTTTAGATAGAAACATTGTTAAGTAATCACAGACCTCCTTCTCCACTGGCAGATCCTACACCATAAAAGTGCTCCTTGCTTTTTATCCTCAATAGATAACACCTTTTCTGGCAGGCTACCAGTTCTTTGGGTTTGTGAACACAATGTTTTTTCCTTTTGTCTTGACTCCCCATATCTATTCAATTAGCCATGGCATTACATCCTGGTTTTGCTCTGTCTCCTCTACCGCATAGGGCATTTTTAGACTAACTGAATTGTAAGTAATTTGCTCAGTTTCCTCTTTAGATTTAGCTTAGCAATTGCTTCCCAAAGACTGGAAGATATTCCCAAACTGTGACAAAACTAATTTGATCCTTTACCAATGAAGTGAAAGTAGTTGGTTATAAGTCACCATTTTCATAAGGTGAAACTATAACCTTGGTGAATAATATTTTTTGACACTAGAGTCCTGTATTTAAGCACAGGCCATTCTTATATTCCACCAGGGAGATGAAAGTAGAACTGAAAGCACTACATTAGCATGCTCTGCAGGCCCTTTTCTCAACCCACCCTGTACATGCTCAGTAGTACTGACCAACCCATGCAAACTCTGACACATGGCTGGCACCTTTATTTCCATGCATCATGTAATACTCTGGCTTCCTGCCTCTCACAGCCTGTATCTCATCATCTCCTTGATACTGATATTTACATTTCAAGACCAGAATTTTATTTTTTGAGCCAATTTGAACTCACAGTGGTTGTATCAAAGTACTGTTAATTCTCAAGTTTCTTCTTGGCTTGGTGAGTTTTAGCAAGTTTTAGCTATCTCTCTGTTTTAGTTGCATCTCTGTGTTCCAATTACTATCATTGCTCTCAAGAAGGATTTATTTAAATCAATTAAGACTGCAAGACTTACTCCTTTGTTATTTTAGTAATTTTTACTTTTCAGTTGAAAACCAGTATGTTCCCTTTCCATATTAAGTAAAGCAGACCTTCAGTTTCTGTCTCAGGTCTCAAGTGAATATTAACTGAAGCTACCATTTGAGTCAGCCCCTCATAACTACCACATTTAAATTCTGCTGCAGCACTTGCCTGTCCTTTTCTTACAGCCACCACGTTTTTATGCGTCCTGTGGGAAGGCTCTTCTGTGGGTAGTCAGTCCATAGCTGCTCTGCCCTTTTTCAGGCACAAGTGAAAGAACTCTGCCAGTCTCCCTGTAACTTGTCTCTGTGTTAATGATATCCTTTTTTAGAGTTTCTCTATCTGAGAAGTGAAACACTTTAAAACCAGAGGTCCTGATTGAAACAGTACTTACTTTTGCAGTTAGTCTTCTCAGCTGTTCAAATGAGGTTGAAACAGAAGGGAAGGTCTCTCAGCAAAAGCCAAAGTCAATACCTGGGCTTTTCCTTCATTCCTCTAGAAAGAAATGAAAGGTGGGAAAGCAAATTTAGCTCCGTTGATCTTTTGAACTTGTTTTAGTTCTTGGTGATCTCCTTCAGTGCCAAAACAATGCAATCTTTTGGATGCTTGTCTCACCAAGTTTCTGGACCATGTGACTAAGAAGATCTGTAGGAGTAGGTGTTTAATTCAGCAGTTTCCAGCAACAGAGACTCCTTATGCTGTGAAACATTTGACCAGGCCCAGAAAATTAATTTTTTTTCTCTCACTATCACTTCTCTGTGCCATATTTCCATTACATGGTTTGAGAAATAACTTAGCAAAAGTGAAATAAAACCTCCGTATTCCCTCCTATATCTGTCAGTCTGACCCTCTTTAAAGTTTGGGGTTTTTTTCCTGTTTAAAGCAAATTGCAATGTAAAGAAATTGCATGTGTGAAATCCTACATGTCTAAGAATTCAGTAACCTATGAAGTATTCACCAGATATGGGGAAAAATTGCTAGATTAAGTTACTCAAAATTTAAAGAATTTTTTGATCTGTGCATAAGAGGGTGTTTTGAGGGGGAAATGCAAAGTGGCCTGTGAAACTGCAGACACATCTTTCTAAAAACCTGCAATATAGCTGTCATACATATTTGAACATCCCAGGCAGAATTTATTCAGTGACCACATTTAGCGTGACATGAAAGGCAATATACAAAGTTAGTGTGAGGAAAGAGGCTTGCTCTGCAAATTTTGACAAATACCTCCAAGGCTAGTGAAAACTGTGCTTCATAAATGCTCTTGTTAGGAAGCAAAAGAAGAATGAAACTGTAGATAATTAAATGTAGGTATTATAACCAGAGTCACAGAAGGGTAAATCACTAACTAGAACAAGGTGTCTCTGCAATTAATGGGTCCATTCTCAAAGAAAAATGCTGAACAATGCAGGACAAAAGGACATAAATTACACAGTCCATAACAGCAGCAATAACAACATAGGCTATCTAAAAAGAAAAAAAAAACAACCAACCAAACAAAAAAACCCCCAAAAGAAAACCCTGCTGATGAAAAATGCAAAGAATTTGAAGTTGGTAGTGATGCAGAAGTATATGTTGGTTAGGATTCATTGTAAATATATAAGGAGATATCCTGCAATTAACTAATTTATTACAGGAGCACAATATAAGTATGAAGTAAAGTTATTACAGAGCTTCCTTGGTGGGCTATGGAGATGTTGAAGGGCCTTCAGTGGAAGATATATAAGCATTGGCTGAGGTCACTTGGCCTGTTGAACCTGGAGAAGAGGAGACTCTTCAATGAGGGGAGACCTCACTGCAGTCTACAACTGCCTTGTGAGGGAAGAGGAGGGGCAGACACTGATCTCTTCTCTATGATGCCCAGTGACAGGACTCTAGTAAATGGCATGAAGTTAAGTCAGGAGAGGTTTAGATTGGGTATCAGGAAAAAATTTTTGACCAACAGGGTAGTTTGGCACTGGAACAGATTCCCTAGGAAGTGCTCACAGCACCAAACCTGACAGAGTTCAAGAAGTGCTTGGGCAATGCTCTCAGGGCCTTGGTGTGATTCCTGGGGATGGTTCTTTGCAGGCCCAGGAGTTGAACATTGATGATTGTGATGGGTCCTTTCTAACTTAGAGTATTTTGTGAATCTAGATAAAGTTCTCTTTGTCCTGGATGCATTTTGCTTTTTTGTGAGATGAACTATTTTATCACTCAGGGCTTCAAAATGTTTTCAAATTTTAGACAAAACAATAGTTTGCTAGAAGAGAGTCCATTCCAATAATTTTTACTCTTGGTAGACCTAAATCACTTTGCCACAAAAAGGATTGAGGACAATGCACCATTTGAAGAGAACTTCTATTTATAGGAAAGGGTGTATACTAAGTTATCTTTCATGTATGGAGGTTAACTTATGTGGAAGAATGGCTGGAAGAAAAGGGCCATGGATCCATGGAAATGTTGTACAAGCAAACCCCATGTTAACTTAGCATACATGTTAACTTAGCATAAGTGACTTAGCATAACCAGGCCGCACGCTGCAATATCCGTGGTTCTTTGGGCTTATATGAGTCCGAACCCAGCTGCTGAGGAACCGAGCCCACACAGAATTGCAATGAACAAGATAAAAGACGAGAAGCGCTCTTTGCCTCGGGGAGGCACGTCCCCGGTTTATTGAAAAGGGATACATCTGGTCAAGGTCCACCCAGGAAGCAAAAAGAGACTGAATCTTCCCCTACAGGGGGTTTTATGCCCCAGGTGACGGGGGCAGGGAAAGAGGACTGCAGCCAGTGGGATAACAGCAGGGAGGGGCAAGGGGAGGGACCACCCGTGGGACAGACCACCAGGGAAGGGAGGGTGTGCGGGAGATACCCTGAACCCCGGTACAACCTCCCATCACCAGTGCAAACTAAAGCTATTGAGTGCAAAACAACAGCACGCCATGATAGGAACATTGCCAAATATGCTGCATCCTGCCTGCTGATAAGGTTGAAAGGGCAAGGACAGCGACAAGAATAGAAACCACAAAGTAGGAAACCACAAAGTAGGAGGAATATGTCAATTTAATCTCTTGCTTTAAACCAATGAACTCACAACATGTATGAGCAATTAAACCAATGAACTAACGACAAGTATGCATAATATAAAAGTACCAGTGTACTCAAAATAAACCAAAGCTTCCTTTACCAATCATATTGATTGATTGCTTGTCTTCCCTCGCCTCCCTCAAACTTAGGCTCATTTAAGAAAAATAAATCTGTTCTCCTGTTTAGTAAGTTTTTTATATATATTTAAGCACAAATTTACTTATGTTGTAACATTTTTATTTGAGCAGTAATTGAATCTCTGAAAGCTGGTATGGTTGAAATACTACCCTGATCACCTCTGTTTTCTCCATGTGCATTTTAGGATTTTCAGTTCAGCCTAAAATCAATTACATTCACTTATATAAACAATATGGGGAAAATACATAATACTGCTCCTCTGCATACATGCAAGGGCTATTAAAGAGGTTTTTAGAAGTAATTTCCTGATGACAGGCTTTGTGGATACTCTTCTGTATCTCTAAGCATTACATTAACAGCATATTTATGGACATGTGCATATATATCAAGCACTACAGTTGGATTTTATATACTGGCCAGTGCCTGTAAGTGTGTTATATGAAGCCATTTACGAGTCAATATCAAGAGTGGTCTTTACTGCTGTTTGTAGTTGGCCTATGAACAACAGCTGCTGTGTTCTCTTTGAACTCAAAAGTGGGGTGACAGGTACTTCAGAAAAGATTCTATCACACTTTACAGGCAGCAGAGAAAATCAGACAGGTTTAGTCTTCAGTGTTCTTAGTACTTTTTTAGTCCTAACAGATAATATTTTCTTTATATTCATTCTCAGGGTTTTTTGGGGTTTGGTTTTTAGTGATTTTTTTTTTTAATGAGTTCATTTAAGAACATAGAATAGATATTTAAGAACATAGAATAGAGATTTAAAATGGCATAGTTCTAGTTACAATTCAAAATTACTAACAGGGTGCATATGTGGCCCAATATTTATAGAAATAAATACAGATTAAGAAGGTATGCCAAATGTAGGAAGAGTTTTGTGCATTAAAATCCATACTCAGTTTCTGTGCTTCAAGAAAACCTCATCTAATGCATACACTGGAACAAGCTGGAGACTACAGCTATCACATTATTTTTAACAGCTGGACTTTGGAAGACTCTCATAGTGCAACTATTTAATCAACATTTTACATTACTTATATGGAGAAATTTAACAAGCTGTTGAATTAATCAATCAAGAACTTGAACCTCCGAAGCAGAGCGGCACTCAGCCAACATTACAGAAGCTTGCTCAGTCTACACCTATTCTTACCACATGAGCTTAAAATGGCAGAATCAAGTCATATCTCACTTGGATTTTACCTTTGTGCCATCCTGAGCATCTACTCATCAGTCCTGGTCAATTGACTGTGGACATGTGTCAGTCAACCTAGGACAACATGCTTTCCATTCTGGGGCCTGGATTAAAGACTGAAAGATGGATAATAGTTTAAAGATTAAGTACTTACTTCTTAATTAATTCCTGCTAAAGAGGAAATATTTGTGTCAATCCCACCATCTAAATAGAGATTAAAAATGCAAAAATACAAAAGTAGACATGGATATTGGCAGTACTGCAACAGGATTCTTTTTAAATTCTATTTGAACAGTTTCCAAAAAAGCATACTCTAAGAATATTTCTTATGTCATATCCTAAAAATAAAGATGGGAATGAACTATAGCCCTGGTAGTTAAATATACATAAGGTCTGAATAATAACTCAAAAAACATATAGATTTTTAAGTAGTGTCTAAACATACTGTTTTAACACTGAAGTGTTTGAACACTTCTGCCCAACCCCAACCTCCCCAGCTAAGTTATCTGATATATCTGCCTCATACTTTTTTTTTTCAAACTATTGCTAAAGCATTTTAGCTTTTTGTAAATTTATTATTGTTACTATTTTATTTTTAATGTGTAAGAATTAAAAATTGCAGAACTGTTTTGCTTTTTTCCCGTAGAAAATGATTCAGAGTATATCATTCAGTATGATTCAGAATATATCATTCACATAATAACAATTTTCTGAACAGGAATGCTTTTTTCCAGTAAGACCAAAAAGAAAAAAAATGTAAAAAACGTAAATGTGAAAAAAAATGTATTTCTTGAACTGCTGAATCTCTTTCTGTTTTCAAAATACTTCCCACATGTATATTAATAATTCTTAGACTCATAGTGAGTAATTGCAATGTGAGTAAATTGCAACCTTATAGTAATACACAAAAAGATTATGTATGGCTGCAGATGATCTTTCTCTTTGAAGTAGCATAACATGGAATAGAGGAAGGTCTCTTCATTTGTCAGCTTTAGCTGTCTAATAACTGCTACAAAGAAATTCCATTCTGTTTTTCAAACAGACTCATAGGACTGATTAGACTTCTGGTAGGTCATATCATCCAGATAGTATTTAACTTTTGATGTTCAAGTAGAAAACAGATGAAAAATTTTTAAAAAACCCAATAAATGTATCTCTTCAAATTCACTAATAAACTTCTGTGTAAATTCTGAATTATGGGCGGTTTCTAATTTTTTTCCTAAGTTATCTGTAATGACATGTGACCTGTATAGCTCTCCTTTTTTCTCTGCTATAAGTGTTGTAAATTGCCTTTTCAGTTAAATGTGAAACCACATCTGTATGTACAACATTGACAAATGAAATGAGAGTTGTGACAGTGTTCATGAGGGTTTTCAGAGAGAGACGGAGATGTTGACTTCATCAGAAGGCTTGATTTATTATGTTATAATATGTATATATTACATTATATTAAAAAGAAGATGGAAAAGGGAGAGGGTTTCTCCTGGAAGGCTGCTATCTATCTAGAGACAAGAAAGGAATGAATAACAAAGGCAGCTCTCTCAGACTCCTGTCCTCGAGAGCTCGATCCTTCATTGGCCATCAACCATAAACATACAAGATGGCCCAATCACAGGTGGACTTGTTGCATTCCATAGCAGCAGATAACCATTGTTTACATCTGGTTGCTGTACTGCAGCTTCTCAGAAATCCTAAGAAAGGATTTCTTATGAAAGATGTCTGCGACATGTCACCTTTTTTTATTTAATTAAATTAAATAGAAAAGATGTTTGTAATTTTGTCTGCTGTATCCATGCAGAGAAAAGAACAAACACTTGACAGGTTATCTTTTGCCAATCCAAATGCTGCTATGGAATGAACAAGGAATTTCTTCATCTGTAGAACATAAAATGCTATGAAATCACTAACACTACTTTACAATATAATAAAATGGAAACACAGTGCAAAGAAAGTCCAAGTCCAAGCAGCTCAGTTTCAGGAAAAGTCCATGGACTGAAGATGCCCCTCTTTGGCATTTCTGAAAGTCCCTTTTGATCCTGAAACAGGCTTGCTGCAGAAAAGTCCATCAATAGCTTTTAAAAGTCCATTGACAGCTATAAAACAATCTCAAGCTTCAGAGCTGCGGCCAGCATGTCACCCTTTTTAAATTCAAATTAATTTTTTTTTTTTTTTTTTTTCCTTCAAAACAAGCCGCTGGAGCAGAGAAGCTTGAGAAGCCTCCTGAGAGAGGCCCTGGGGGGTCCTGGCCAGTGTGGCAGGATCAGGAACCCCAGACCTGGCCCACAGAAAGGTGGCCCAGGACCAGAAGGGGACAGCAAAACCCCCAGAACCAAGAGAAGGCCGGGAGGTGGCCCTGGCCCCGAAGGGACCTGAGCCCCACTGCCCAGGCCCAGCCCGCCAGGCGGGCTCTCCATTGGCACAGCCTGGCACCACCCTGCCAATTGAATGGCAGACTGGGTGACCAAACGCTTCCTCCCCCCAAAACCACTGATGCATGCCAGCAGCTCAGAGACAGCTGTCCCGAGAGACTCCATCTCGGGTCTTGGGATGTTCCCTCCCCCCAGCAAGCAGGCAATGATGGTTCTCTGCTGTTCCCTCTGCCTCTGCAACACAAAAGCAGGTGTTTCTCCCTTCTGCCTCTCGGTACCACCCCCACCAGGCTGAGAACGGGGGACAGAACCCTCGGGAGCCACCCCTGCCTCGCTGCTGGGGCAACCGAGGGCCAGCAGAGCCATTTTCACCCTCCAAGGGGAAACAACCCCTGCCCACACGCCCCCAAACCCGCCAAGAACACTTATTTTGAACCCTGGCAGCTTGGCGGCATTCGCAGACAGCTGCCGAATCCCGCCTGCTCCGCGGAAGGACCGGCCAACGGCTGGGGCGGCCGGTGCGGGCACTGGCAGGGACAGCACGGGGTCGTTCTCAGCAGCGTCCGGAGCCGGGGCCGTCTTGGCGGGGGGCGGCGGATCCGCCGTTGGGACCGGCGGGAGCGGTGGGGGGTCAGCAGTGGTGTTTCCTGCCGGGTCTGAGATCGGCTGCGGAGTCGGTGGAAGCGGCGAATTTCCTGATGCAAAACATATCCCAGTTCTCAGGGCTATAGCATAAGGCTCCAGTGTTGTCATGTGTTAAAATATTTCTCTTAAACCTTGTAGAGTTTGGCAAGGGATGACTAAGATTTTTCTGTCAGGTATCATTCACACACAGTGCTGGGGATGGGGACCTGGGCCAATCAGGGTATCTTTGAAAGAGATGAAGAGGAAGGGTATTGGAGGGCTCTTGAACCAGGATTGCAAACCAAATAAATACAGACTCTGATTTGCAGTACCAAACACTTCTTTACTGAAGTCAGCAGAGGTGTACTTGTGCACAATGAAAAGGGAAGTCTCTGGTCCTAGCACTTCAGTGTAGGTAGCCAAATGTTTTGGCCGATTCTGATATCTCTGCATTTGGGATTAGTGTCTCTCCCTCACCTCAAAGCTATGCTGTGAATATAATTCATTAATATTGTAATCCTAATGATAAACATCAGATAATTCTTGAAAGTAGGTTATTAACATTGTTAATAACAGTGTTCAATTGAATGTTCCCCCTTTCAAACAGAGCATAGTTTGAAAGGGGGAACATTCAATTGAACAGTATCTGCTACTAACACTGAATGAAATGGGAGACTCGTGCAAAATGTGCACTCAGTCAGATGAACTACATTTACATAGCAAATACTCATTCTGCTATTTTCTAATTGTCAAGTAATTAATTTTGAAATCTATTAATTTTCTTTTAACAATTTTGTGGTTCTTTAATAAGCAAGGACACTACAATTAATACACAAATTTCAGTAGAGACATGCCATTTTGAGAAAAGGCATTTGATCAACACTGGCATTTCACAACTGTGAACCAGATTACCCAATTTACTGAGTACCTAGTTCCAGTAAAAATCCTAGATTCTTTTATTTGTCTTGAGACATGAAAATGTGCAAGTAACAGAACTCATGCCTTATATATGAATCTATACCTATCCAGCCAAGAAATCTGAAGAAGTTAATCCTTACTCAGAGCTGAAAAAAAAAATCAGTTTACTTAAATACAAGGATTTACTGACCAATTTAGTTAAAGACAGATAAAGATATTTAGTTAAAATTATTTAAAAGTACAAGAAGAAAAGGAAAGTAGCAATTCATCTTAAATTACAATAGATCCTTTTTGGAAAAAAAATCTGCAAAGTAACAAAATTTAATACAAAAAGGCTTTTAATAAAGTTTTTTAAAATAAAATAATTTCAAAGTAAAACATAGTAACTTCTTTCTTACTAAATCAGCCATTCTTTCAATATCTGAAGCCTAAGCAAATTAAAACATTGGAGTATATTGTTCCACTAAATATAAAGCAAAATGCTTTACACTTATGAATTTGTTTAAGTGTGATGGCACATCTCTCTGTCTATTTTAAAAGTAGATTAAAGCCATTTACAGTAATGTTAAGGTGCTGAATCATAGACCACTTCAAGAGGGTAATGATGTATATAAAATAAATGCACTATTATAATGGCTATATGATATTACATTAATTTAAGTAGGCTATTATGTCCATCTTAGTTTTAATGTGTGACCCACTAAACTTCTTTTTCAGAACTATACCACCTATTTTGATGTAAGCTGTCAATGTAATGTTAATAGAAAAACACCTTAAAATAAGTTGAAAACAAAACCCAAATACAATTACAATGCATTTCAAGTCTCCTGTAAAGGTAACAAGAAGAGTTTTGGAATCTGTCTTCTTGGAAAGTTTTAAATTTAAATAGAGATAAATTGAGAGAATTATCATGGAGCAGATTCCTTGAGGAAAAACATTGTTTTGGGCAGCATTTTCTAGATAACATTGCATAGCGTAGGGTAAACTACTGCAGTAGTCTATTGAAAAGTGTCTTTCATTCTTAATTTGACATTTGAGAAATTGTCCTTTGCTGATCAATTGTTAACTGAGATCTATAGGTCTGGCAGGCAGAAACATTTTTCCACCGAGCATCCTTTCCTGGTGTAATCCTTCCTGAGAAGCATCTAAAGAAGCTGTAATTATGGGAAAAGTGTTCATTTAAATAAATGTCAAAAAATGATGATTCTGAGCCTGGTCTCTTGATCATTCTTGGACAAGCTTTGCCTCCTTCAGTGAAGCCTCTGAGAGCTTCTGGGCTGGGTTTTGAGCTTTGCTTGAAGACAACATCATCCAACAATGGCTGAATTTATTTGAAGTAGATCAGTTTCAATAACAGAAATCCCATAAGAGCCAACTGAGAAAGGTAACCAATATGTTAATCAGAAGTTATTTGTGATTCATATACCATAAATGTATCTTCAGCCATTCTTTCATAGAACAGAGGGACAACTGTAATTTTACGTAGTACTGTTGTAGTCTGATTTTGGTAGTGAAGTACCAACTTTCACGCAACATTTCCTATTTAAAGGCCTCACCCGGACAGTGACGTCTGGACTGAATTTCCTCCTTCCCTTGAGGAGGTGAAAAGGCTGCTTTTAAACTAGTGTTTGATTAACCCCAGTCAGCAATCAAGTACCACACAGCCACTCATCTGCTTGCCCTCAGTGAGGAGGGGAGTCAGAAGGGGGTTGAGATGAAAAGCATGATAATAAAAGAAATAAAATTAATAACAACAACAATTGAAACAACAACAATAACAATTGTAATGATAAGAAATGAGAGAGAGGGAGGGGTAAAACCCAAGAGAAAGAAGTGATGCACAATACAGTTGCTCAACATGCACTGAATTATGCCCAGCCCAACCCTGGGCAGTGCTCGCCCTCTCTCAGCCAACTGCCCATAGTTTATGTGCTAGGCATGTTCTATGGTCTTGGAATAGCCCTTTTTAATGAGCCATTCAGGTCACCTGGTCTGGCCGTGCTCTCTCCCAGCCTCTTGTGTAGCTCCTCATTGGCAGAGCATGAGACACTGATAAGTCCTTAACTGAGGGGTAAGCACTGCTCAGCAAGAGTCAAAACATCAGTTCATTATCAACATCACCTCACACTGAATCCAAAGAACAGCACCTCACCAGCTACTGGGAAGAAAATTTACTCTATCCCAGCTGAGATCAGAACAAGCAACATCCAAGAATTTCTTCCTTGTTAAAATTTTTCCAAGTATTATTTAAATTGTAGTAAGTTACATTTTATTCCTTGTAGAGCTACGCAGACATGTGTAATTTATTTTTACTCTAATACATCTTTTCATGCTCAGGTATTCTTAATTTTTTTCAAACAAAGTAGAAAGTCTTTTAATTTCTCTGATTGTTTATTTTCCAAAAATTACTACTTGTATAGAATCTATCAGATAATGATACATTGAAAATGTTAATTTAAGAGTTCTCCAAGGCTTTAAATCTCAGGCTTTCTCTAGTAACTCTGCTACTCTGTAAATGCAAAGACATAAATCTGGTATACAAAGAGTATCAGCAGTGCCATGTAGCTGTAAGATCTTTTACTTGTCAGTTGAAGAGATGGCTACAAACTGTAGGCAGGACAAAATTGTCCTAGCAATTTCCTTTAGTCTAGTGCTTGCTTAGTTTATAGAGAAGTGAATATATTTAAGTAATCTAATAAAATTCCTGCTGATTAATGGAGAACTTACCAAGATAATTTTTAATAAAAATTATCACAGGATGAGAACATACTTTTTTTTTTCTTTTTTTTAAAATTGTTATTTTACCCTAAGTTTTAATATCTTAACTGTCACATTTCTCATTGTATTACTTGAGAACAGTGGAGGATGTCAATATTTTGTGTTTAAAATCCAATTCATTCAGCAACTACTCTTTAATATCTGAAGAATTCTCTGGAAGTGGAAAGCTATTCCTCCTTGCAATTTTCCAAGCCAACATCCTCTTTAACAGATTTCCCTCTAATGAGATTTTATTTTTTTTTTCTTTTCATTTTTCTTTATGGTATTAGAAGCAGATTTTTATTTCACAAGGGCAAGATTTTCTACATGCATTGAAACTATACATGCATGGAGAATGAGATGTGCTTAGCCACTTATAGTCTTTCATTATTTCTTTTCTAGTTTTAAGCCCATTGATCAATCAGCAAGTGTATATTGTCTTGGTAACACAATACTACTGGTCTCCTGAGGAGACCACCACTTAGAAAACAGCTAGGGCCCAAACTTAATTGTTGGAAGATTTAAGCAGCTGAATGAAAAGCTTATGCTGGGATTAAATCGCTGAAGACCAAAAATGTAAATGAAAACCAATCTGTCTTCCTCTCACCATTACTTCTTCATAAATATAAAGAAATTATCTAGTTATTTAGCACTATTCGTTTAGGAAGGCTAAATGCAAACTTATACCTTTGGGTCTTGGACAGAATCTTGGAATGCTTGTTTCCTTGCTGTGTCACAGACTTCTGCAGAAGTCAGTTCCTCCAAAGACAATTTATTTGGCTGTCACTGATCACAATATCAAACATCAGCTTCACAGAAGCAGCGATGAATTGAAAAACACTACGATGGTGCATAGTGGTGTTAAATCTACCACAGATTGGCTGGTGCATGAGTGGGGCTGGGGGGGGGGGGGGGGGGGGGGGGGTGGTGAGCAGTGTAACACTGGTGAAGCATGTATAAATGAGTTAGGAAAAATGGATTTTTTCGTTCTACACCTCAGATTGATCAGAACATATGAAGAACTATACACGTCCACACTCCTGAATTAAACTTTAAGATCAGAAAAGAAGGCAAAGTAATCGTATTCAGCATCACAACACAGCATGCTTTTCCATTTTCAGGAACATGCAACTGGGGAACATATTTAGAAACATACCACCCCCCCCGCCCCCCCCCCCAAAAAAAAAGCTCTGTATAAATTGCATCAATGAAACTAGTGAATTAACCTCATGTCTAAAAAAGCAAAGCACAAGGTTTAGCATGCATTTTTAAGCAGGGACTGTCAGGAGTCCTAAATACAGCACTGGTTATTTTTGTTCAGTTAAAAGGCTAGTAACAAAAGTCACCTGCAGCTGAAGCAATTGTTCTGTACCTGCTGTGGTGTCTCTGGGAACTGTGACAATCCATCCACCCTGCCTCAGTTTCCCTGTGTGATAGCCCAGACCTTCTAGGAAGATTGTCAGATTCTCAAAACAGAATGTTGCAAGGAGCTAATTGATTCTCCTGAGAGGAAAAGTGAATGATCATTTGTTATGGTAACTTACCTCTTTTATCAAATTATAATATTTATAATTAAAACAAACATTTATTCCATCTTGGCTCTACTTGCAACAACCTCCTTATTCGTCTGTCCTTAGCTGAAACAGACTAACTCAAAATGCCCATATTCCTCTTATCAAAAAACAAATCTTTAACCAAATCTGGCTAGGACTGTTGTCTCATATGAAATCTCAAGAACTGAATATTTGGTTCAATTAATTGGAAAACAGTGGTGTAGTTTCCCTTCTATGATTATAGATGTTTCTGTAAATCCAGGGACAATTCTCTGTGGGGGAGGAAATTTTGCACCATTGTGTTCTGGTAAAAAAAGGTGACAAATAACAGTAGTGTTCCCATTAGTGTTCTGTTCCATATATATTTAAGGATATGCTGGAAGCTCACTTGCTACTAGTTGTAACTAGTAGCAAGTTGGTACTAGTAGCTCACTTGGTACTAGTTGTTAACTAGTTACCAGATGACCATTACTGAGGCCAGTTGCCACAGAGCAACCTCTGTCCGCACTGTTAAACTCTTTAAAAAGCTGCCACAGCTTCCCCCTAGATTTGTTGTCCTACCCCACACTAACTTCTAATGCATACACTTAAAGATGAGAGAAAGCCCTAATTGACACAGACCTCCAAAAACCAAATAAAGAAATAAAGACCAGGAGAAATAATGGCAGTGTTTTTTCTAATTACTTAGTAATAGATAGGATTGAATTCAATTGCCTAGGACTTTACCTTCTCCGTATTGTACCAATGCAATATAACTGTATTGTCTTCTGTATTTTAAACCCTGCTACATCTCCTCAAGAAGATCTGCCTGCTTTGGAGAGAATACAGTTTCAAATTTTATTGCTCTAAATTGTAATGCTGAGCATTCTTCATGTACATCAGACCCTTTAATGTGCACATGGCAGCATCTAAATTAGATTTGTTCTCAGAAAGATAATGCTTTAAGTTTTTTCTCTGAGAGGTAATGCCTTAAATACCTTTATGATATCCCTCATGTTCTCAAAGGCTAATTAAATCCTTTATGTTTTGCAGTGTCAGTGGAAATTACAGACCCTCTAAGAAATGATTTAACAGCATCCTCTAGAATAAAGTCACTAATGCTTGTTGTCTCAGTAAGTAGTTCAAAATAGCTTTGTAAACAAATAATGAAATAAGTGGTCATTTTTGTTCTTTGGAACTTCTCTTTTTCTGCTTCAACAGAAGCAGCTGGAGCTGCAGTACAACAGGAAGTGAAAAAACTGCCAGTATCAGCACAGCAGCTGCTGGCATTCTACAAGTTTTCTAGGAGTACCTGTTAGAAGAAAATACTCTGAAGGCAGCAAAAGTAAAAGAGAACAACAGAGTTTGTTGCTACTCTTAGGACTGAAAGAAGAACTTGGGTATACTTTAAATGAGGATTTCTACATTAAATTGACTGGTGGTAGTTCACTACAAATGCACTCTGTAGGTACCAGAAGCAGTGATAAACGTAACCAGGATAAACTAGACCAAGTGGCCACTATGGGCAACTGAGAAGCTGCTGAAAAATGTACCCATCTTTTTATACCTCTCATTAGACTGAAGCACAGACTTCACGTTTGTACTACGTACATGCAGAATTCAGGTTTTTAACTCAAGTATTTGCCTACTTATAAGAAGACAAAGTTCTTAGCTATGACAGTTTCCTACCATCTATAAGATTATAGATGGGAATAATCTTTGCCTCTGGAACACATAGGAATGCCCTTGGTCCATGTGTATTCTGAAAGATAGTGCTGTAACTGGGTATTTTCTGCTTGTTAATGCACACCAGATACATTAACATTTCTTGGGAAATAACAGTGAGCAGCTTTAAGTAAAGGGTTTGATTTTTGTATTAGTAGCAAGTCAAAGCGAATTTATTGTATATATGACCTCCCCACTAGTATTAACAACCCACATCTCATACAATAGTGGAAAAGGAGTTTTACATTTTACATTTATATTGTTGCAAAATTGAGTGGATATTTTATATATTACACAAAAATATATTAAAACTACTTTTGGCAGCTATGTCCTATGATAAAGATAATTTGAATCCCAGAAGGGAAACAAACTCCTCTGTGGGAACAGATATAGTAATTCATGAACTATGTCAGGGTTCATGTCAAGTAAGAGAAATTGCTAACAGATGAATAGAGAAATTTTATCTTAAAATTAAAATGTGTAATCCTAACTGTCATCTAATAGGACTTTGTTCATAACCAGAAGTCTACATATTCCAGTTATCAGAAGACCAGATGAATAATCCTAAAACTTGTTCTTTGGCTTCCAGGCAGCTGTCACACTGCAATCTACCAGAGAAAAACACTAACACGTTCTGAATAAGTCAATAAACACAGAACCAGATTGGCAAGAGTATACTTATTCACTTCACCGTCCTTCATATATACTTCATTAAAAATTATTTGTGTAAACGCTGTAAAAAAGCTGTAAAGTGTTTACATAAATGCTGTAAAAAAGTTGTAAAAAAGGCTCTAAAAAGAATTCTTGAAATCATACTGAAAGAACTGGAATGGGCTGTATTTTTTATTGCCCTCTTATTCATGAGCCATATCCACCATCAGTCACAAATGCAATACTGAGCAAGCCAGTACCATCCTAAGGTCACAAGAACTGATTTTCAATATCTAAGAAAATAAACAGTATAACAAAAACAATCATAACTTGTCACACAAAATACAAAATATCCCATCCATGTTAAAAAGCAGCTCTGAGTTGGATTTAGGAACTGATGATGTAATGATTATAGTATCAATAACAACTGTAACTTAAACTGAGTTCACTTGACAAAGAATCTAAAAATGCTAAAGAAATTACATGGGAGAAAGAAAGCTAAAAATCTACACTAGTCTATGCAATAAATTTACTTTCATAATTTGCAACTTTAAGGCTAAACAGAGCACATTTCTGTAATATAAAAAATAAAATTAGTCCCTTGTGCCTTTTCTCTACTTTTTAGAGTAAATAGGAGATAAATATATGAATATACATCTCCTTTTCATCTTATAACACCAGACATGGGGTACACAGGATATATGCTTGATTTTATGAATTTTTAAGAACTGAAGATCGAATGAAAACATTCCTAAATATTTGCATCTCAGAGAGTTCTTGCTGTCAGGATACCATTCAAATTTATTTATTTATTTATTTTAGATTTTCACTTTATCTTTCACATTGTTCTGCTATAAAGTGACATGTCTATTTCTTCTGTCATATTGGAATTTATGCACTTCAAGCCTAGTCTTAATTGCTTTTATTTTGATTGTGGCTATACTGTGAACCCAGTTCCTCTTCCTGGTTGCTAGCACCACTATGTAGATATCCAAATGTTGAATTTAATAAGACCAAAGCCTGCTTCAGTTTATGCTTCAGTTTCACATCATTGGTACTCTAGACGGAAACTCTAGTCCTTGTGACAGTCAGCAATACAAAAGGAAGTGGCCTGTCCATCACAATATTTCTCCACAACTGCCAAGTGCTTGCAAGCTTCTAGAAATCTGGTATAAAGTTTGTATCTTAAGGGATAAAAAAAAACAATGAAAGGAAACAGATGAAATCTTAGCAAAATGGTTTCTAACCCAAATATACTTAATTGATAGAGCACAAATAATACCTATTCTTTTGAGATCAAATGCAATAATTAACATATTTACAGCTCTGTCTGGCCCGGGCATAGCAGAGCAGTTTCCAATGACCAGTATCAGTGCAGTCCCCAATTTGGCAACTGAAGCCAATGGTCCAGGCAGCCTTATTGGCAGGTAACATTTCTTATAATAGACCATTTTTGTTAGATACACAGCTGCCTTAATCAAGGATGATTGTTGTATCAGAGGAGGGCAGAAATGTTCAGCAAAATAATAGCATGAGATGGTGAAGTTGATGTCAGTTTAATTTAGATATTATTTATGATATGAAAATAATGTTGTGTAGTAATTTAAATCAATGACTAACAAAATGGGGTTCTTTTCCTGCACTGTAGTGGGTAGACATACTCAGTCTACTCTATAACTTAGAATATTAGGTACCACACACAGCTTTCTTAGATGGCTCATCTGTTTCTGAGCTAGGGATGCTCCATTTCCAGCTCTACAGTGTAACATTATAATCACACCACTGAGAATTAAGTTTGCTTTTTGACCGTTTCAGCTTCAACTGCTGAAGGTCCTAAATTACACTAAAATATAATAATTTAATTGGTATTTTGTCTTTGAGTAAGATTCCAGAATAGCATTTTCCAGAAAAAGCACAAGTCTTTGCTGAAAATTGAGCTTGGGAACTCTGCCAGTGTTGGATATGAAAGCAGCTGTGCTGGCAAAGCAAGTCTTCAATGAGCACCTAGACCTAAGCTTTCTACCACCTCTCTGGAAAAAGTGGTTGTCTGAAAAGTTCTTTTATCTCATGCACTTCAATTTAGAACACTTATACATTATTGAAATCAGGACCAGATTAATTTCAAGGAGTGTTTAACAAAATCCATCAATATTCCAGTTTTATTATATAGCAATTAATTTCATATATCTTTCCAGATAACTTGCAAATTAAGGAAAATTTTATTTGGTTTGCACACTTCTTTTTCTTTTTGGATCAAGGTGGGGGAGGATAAAAAAATTTTCATTGAAAATCTATGTTAGCCACTGGAAGCTAAGGTGATTAGTTCTTACATGCATATGAATGTCATAGTGATATATTCCTGAAATATTGACATTCCTACCTTTCTACAGAAAAGATATCTTTTTAGAGAGGAAAAAAAAAAGAGCTACATTTATAGGAACTACATCTATGTTTTTTCAACCTCTATAATTCCTGGTTCTAAACAAAATTGAAAAGTCATATTTCATCAGGAGAAAAATGTCAGACAATCTGAAAATTACCCAACCTTTTTAAACTGCCTTTCTATTCTTTTGTTATAAAAGAAAAAAATAATAAATAACTGGCAAGTATGTCAGTTAACCTTTGACAAGTCTGCTTTCTCACATAGAAAGCAAAATTGCTACACAGGACTTCCGCTAATAGACTGTGTTCTCCAGTACTTACTTCTGTACCAAAAAAATGCTTCTGTCAATATAATGTTGATCGGGTGAGTGGCCAGTACAAGCAGACATAGCAAACTTAATCACAAAAAAAATTGAGCTGTCTGGTTATGCCAAGATAAACCTGCTAAACAAGCAAACAAACCCACCCCACCAACACAGGAGTCACAGAACATGCAAGACCCTGCAGAGCCATTGATCCTTTGCTGGAAAAGCAATGAGTGTGGTGTGCCGTCCCTCACCAATAAAGAGCTATTTCTCATCAACCACAAGGCCAGCTTTAATACCATAAGAATCTAATTTGCTCTAGTTCTCATGTTGTTTATAGCACCCCCAATTTAATCACATCATCAGCTCATTAAACATCCAAAGACTTCTGAAAATTTATGTGCAAGAGGCTTTGAAGCCTCAGTCTTGTTTTCAAAATTAATTAATTTATTTGAAATCTAAGTTCCTTTGCCCTGAAATGAGATAAGGTAGAAAGACTGACATGAAGTAGCGAGAGGAAAATTAGAAAAATTGTGTGAAAGTTTGGTGTCATATTTCATCATGCTTTTTTAAAAATAAGTGGGATACCTGTCTAAATGATAGGATTTGTGAGTTTAGAGAGGGAATGAATTCTCAAAATTCATGGTACTCCTAGTTTTTACTTGTTGGAATGCAAGCCTCTCTGAGTTCCTCAGAGAGAGAGATGAATGCAGGGATTGAATTAAGGCCTTTAGAGAAATTAAGATACATTAAGCCATAGAGATATGAAGTAGAAGTGTAGGTTTAAATTTTAAGTAAGTAGAAGTGGTAAAAGTGGAAGTTATACAGTAAGTTAGTTCCAGACAGAACAAAACTCTAACAGAACTCTGCTTGTGCTTCTGGAACAGATAGAAGTATATGCGTAAATACATAGACCTATTCACATAAATAGATAAACTTATATATGTAAATTTTAAGTAATAAAACAAATAGTATATTTGCGTAAATAGATAATAATATAAACATAGGTTTTTAGGTAAAAATTGACATTACTTTCATACTACTTGAACACATTAGAATCAAGCTGAGATTGGTTTAGAAACAATGGTTTTAGGGTCATGTTTTTAGCTGATTGGATGTTTCATGAATAAAATGCCCTGTAATGGGGTGCAAGAAACAAGAGGAAGGAAGAACAAGAAGAAGAAGAAAAGAAAGAAGAAGAAAAGGCTATGGTCCCTGCAGTTGCTGTTCAGAACACTGGACTCTACGCCAGGGAACAATTGTTGCTGCTGCTGCTGCTGTTCGTGCATGGAACCTGGGACTCTATACCAGACAGCAGCCTTGCAGCAGCAGCTTCCACTTGGGACTCTATGCCAGAAAGCTTTTAGCATGGACTTTAATAACTTGAACTCCTTCCCTTCGAGACTGGTGTATTCATGCAATAAACAACTTTATTACAATGAACAACTGCTCATGTCTCTTTGAAGACCTGAGGCCCAAAACAAGCTTGACTCTACTCGTGTAGGTTCCCTGAGTTCCTGTCAGAATATTGTGTTTTTCTCTCCCAAATAGAATATGCAGGTATTTTACATTTTTAAAACTACAATTAGATTCACCTCTGGTTCTCTTAGTTTGAAATGTTAATATGTGTATTTCTCAGGTATGACACCTCTTTACCCTATTTCAAATGCATATGTTTTTGCTCACATATAAAAGACTGAAACAATTAAAACTAAAATAAATATTTCTACCTGCAATCTGTGTCCTTAAACATGTCTACTATTGTTACCCAATCACACTCCTCAGCATAGTGCTTCCTACTAATCCTCCAGCTCACTACTGCTGTACATTGCAATAAATGCAAAGGTAACAGTCTATCACAGCAGAAAATTATGAGTACATAAGAATTACTTTGAGGCACTGGTGGGATAAATCACCCATGAAGTCTAGTTGTGCAAGTGATTTTTGTTGTGCCTTTTATCTTGCCCAGACTGTCTAAATAGATACACAAAGACATAGACTTTACAAAATTAAAAAGAAACATGAACGTATAATGATTGGCACATAATAATTTTAAAATCTGCACGTTTTCAATCCTCATTATGCTAATGGGATTTTTTAGGCTGAGAAACCAAGGAAAAAAGAGAAATAAACTGGTCCAAATTTGATGTTGCTTGCTCTGATGACATTGCCTTGGCTTCCCACCAAATTGCTTTTTCATTCTTCCTTCTTAACAGGATGGGGGTTGAAAATAAGATGGAAAAAATTCATGGGTTCATATAAAAAAATGGACATCCCTTACCAATTGCCACCTTGGGCAAAACAGTCTCAATTTAGGGAATATTAATTTATGAGTATTGATATTTAAAATTTATGTGAATGGCTAGAAACAAAGACAAAGGCTAAAACTCCTTTCATCACTCTCTCACTTTTCCCCAAACCTAACTCCTTCTCTCTGTTTTTTTTCTATTGAAGAACACAGATGGGTGGGTAGTCAGGGTTGAGGTCAGTCCATAATAATTCTTCCCTGCTACTCCTTCCCCCTCATACTTTTCCCCTGTTCCTGAGTGGGTCCCCACCATAAGCTGCAGTTTCTTTCATGAAATACTCACCTTCTACTCCAGTGTAGTCCTCCATGGGCTGTAGAGGACAAATTGCTTTAACAGGATCCTCTCAAACTGCAAGAGAATCTGTGCCCCAGGGTCTGGAGCACCTCCTCCCTTTCCTTCACCAACTTTGATGAAGGCAGGGCTATTTCTCATAGCTGTTTTTCTCACTCCTTTCACTCTTATGCAGTGTTTTACCATCTCTTTAATGTGTTTTCCAAGAGGCACCAGCATCTTGGCATAGGGGCTCAGCTGTGCCTGGTAGCCTTGTTGGAGAGGGCTCAACCAGATGTATCTGGTTCTGGACAGCTCCTGCCAATGCACGGGCACCTACATCAGGATCAGGAACATAATTCCACTATTCCTGTCTTTGCAATAGGGATGCAAAATGATGAAAATCTGTAGCAGGAGAAAGAATTTTGAAAGAACATCTTACTGTTACTGCCAACAACTCAAAAGACAGGCTAAATTCACAAAACTTCTTCCTCTAGGAAAGCTTTTAATGATAGTAACTCTTTTACTCTTTAAGTCAAAAATTATTACTCTTAACAAGCACAAATATGAAGGATCATTTATAATGTTTTCCCCTAAATTTCTTAACACCCTGATAATATAGCATTGCCATATGTGAATATCAATCACTCCTCCTTTGGCTACACTGGAGGTTCCCAAACTTCATCTGGCTTCCAAACACCATTATTAAATGATTAGGTGTTCTGGAACAAATACTACATGCATGTAAATGAATTCCTAGGTAAATTTCCAAAAATTAGGGTATGCTTCCAAATTTTCTCTGATGTCAAGCTGCACTATAAAGACCTAAGAGGTCTCTCTTAAAAATTCTTCTACAGAAAGGAAAAAAAATAAAGAAATTAACAAGAGAAAATGTGATGGAATAGGGTGCTCCTGTAGATCCTTGTTCCAAGCATGAAATTTCTATGTCATTCTATTAAGAATTAATATTTACTGGTCAGTACCTGCCCATATGAATGTGAAGACATACTTACTGATGAGATACATACAAATGATAGCCAGAGAGATGTAATTTCCAAAACAAAAAAACTTGTAGATTGTCAAAAGTCCTTCTTTGCATAGTGCATCATGATTTATCATGTGCAATACTGTAATCTGAAGTATGCAAAATTTCATTGAAAGGGGGGCTACATCACCATATAACAAAAAGATATGTAAGTATCAGTATAAATTATACAAGAAAAAGAGTCCTTTCACCTCTTGTAACCAAGAAATAACTAATTCAAAACTGTTTGAGTGATTATTTCTCTCTTATTTTTTGGATATGCCACCATCTCAAGAGTACACTATCAACTGTTATCAATGTATTTTGAGCAGTTTATATGTACAAAGTGCAAATTTCTTTCGTTCTAATTTTCTTCTTAAAACAGTGTTGTCACTGCCTGTCATATTTCAGTGAATGAAAGTACTTAATCCATTGATACAAGTGTAATCTGCTATTTTTCCACTGTTACAAAGCAGACAACTTATTACACATATTCATTTCAATGTTCTCAAATAAAAGGTATTCCTTAGAGTCACTAGTCACTGTAATACACCTGAGTCTGAATGATATGAAGAAGAAAAACATAAAGAAAAAGACATAATAGTGAAGTATCCTCAGAAGCATATTTCAGCAGTCGAGAAAGGAAGACAAGCAAGCAGAAGGAATCTGACAACACTACAATGACTCATCCAGCTCTGCCTCTTTCTTTTGGACATATGAAAAGTTCAACTACAAATCATCTTTCAAAGCTTATTTTGAATAGTGCACAACTGTTACCACTGCAATATAGAAATCTATGCATGGAAAAAAAAAGGCTGGGAAAGATAAGAAAAAGAAGTTCCAACTACAGAATTCATTCAGCATCACTTACTGTTATGGTTTAGTAGTTTAATATCATAAAGAAGTTTCCTTCAAATTATATTATATCATTATCTAATTCATGAGAATGATGGAAAATATTTATTTTAATAAGAAAAAGTTACTTTATATCTTCAGGCAGAAACATGGATCTTTCATCAACCCCTATAATCACTCAAAGCACCTACAATAGTGTGAATGCTGACTTGCTAGTAAGCACTTCAAATTACTGAGCTATCTTAAGATGTGTTGTCCAAGTACACAACTTTTCTTACCAGCAAGATGTGGGATTCTTCTTTGAATATTCATTGTTTTAAACAGAAAGATGCATTTAAGTAACAAAAAATGTATTCCACTGACCAGTTTACTCAGCTTATGCAAAAGATATAAAGAAATAAAAACAAATATTACACAAGAGTATTGCTTTAGTCTTTCTCCTTTAAATCTCATAATGTATCTGTAATTATCAAATAATAGAGGCAAGAAACTATCTGATAGATGTGGGATTTGAACAGAAATTAGGTTTGTTATTCCATGCCAGGGCTTAAACCCTGATGGCAGCTATGTGGTATGCAGCTGTTCACTGCGCCTTGCCCTTGGAGGGATGAGCAGAATAATTAGAAAAAAAGTGAAACTTGTGGAATAATAAGTTGATTAGTTAAAACAAATTTTACTAATCATGTTAATGCTAATAATAATAATAAAAATACTTATAGTATTGGAATGAAAATAAGAGAGAGAACAAAATAGAACCCAAGAGAAGGAAACAATATACTATAGAATTTCTTACTACCCACTGACTGATGCTCTGCAAGTCTCCAAGCAGCACTCGGCATCTGCCAGCCATCTGCCCCCAACTTACGTACTGGGTTTGATTTTCTATGGTATTGGAATATCCCTTTGGCCATTCACCTCTCTTGGCTATGCTCTCTCCTGGCTTCTTGTGCAGCCCCTCACTGGCAGAGCATAAAACACTAGCAACTCCTTCACCAGAGTAAGAATAACTTAGCAAGAGCCAAAACATCAGTGTGTTATCAACACAATTCGCGCACTGAGTACAAAGCACGGCACTGTACCAGCTACAAATGGGAGGAAAACCAGCTCTAGCCCCACCAAAATTAGGACATTCCCACTTTTTGTGTGTAATTACACACCTGGCAACGATAAGTTATTTATGGTCAGTACCACTTACTGAGAATGTCTTCTACATCTTCAGTAAAAAACCATGGATTGTGTATACCTCTGCAAAGAATGTCTAAGCTTCAGGAAGATCACAACACTCACAAAAAGGAAATTAAAATTAAGAAAAATTATACATTATAACAATGATTTGCTCAGCAGTAAAAACTGCAGGAATACTTTCCTTGTGACAGTCCATCCTCTTCCTTGACTTTCCTTAGTTAACAGAGAAAAGTTTTTGGGGAGTAGAGCAGCTAGTGTGTCCACAGGCTAGAGATGCTGCATTGCTAATGTTACAGATATCCCCATGTAAATATTAGAATAAATAAGATTGCTTCTAGGAATAAAGCAAAGATGATGAGAGTTTCCAACAGCACCAAGCTCTCTGAACAGCAGCAGTATGTCAAGAGAAAATGCACAGGTCTTGCACTTGGACTGATCCGGTTGCATTTTGACATCTTGATCAGAAGAGCAGGCAGGCAAATAACTTCAAAAATTTTCATGCATAAGCTGAAAATGCACCATTCTTTCTCTTCTTTTTCTTAAGACTCAAAATTTCCAAGAACACAGTTAGCACCTTTGTTTCAAGTCCTTGTTTGCTAAATATTTTTTCTGAGATGTATCAAAACAGAATGGAACTTTCTTTGCTGTATTATTAGCATATTCTTTCTTTTCAGGCTAATTTAAGAGCTGTCATCGCCTGTGAGCTACATTCTGCTATTTCACCCTTATATAAACAGTGATGTATAATGTCTTTTCCTGTTACAACAGACTAAATTCAATCTGAAGAGTATGTATTGCTTTTGTTGTTGGTATTTATTCACAGAGATGTAAAATACATTTTTTATCCATTCTTAAAGAGTATGCATAAAATGAAAACAGCAATATATGATACACATGCTACAAAAATTGTTTGAAACAAGAGTGACTAATGTTATCTATTTTTATTACTGCTTTCTTATATACTAAACCCAGAAGATCTGTGAAACTAGTTCAGTGCTCCATTGAGAAATCAGTGGAATCGATGCGCAGTGGACAAAGCAAAATAATTAGGCATTTACTGCTGCAAACAATTCAAAATATTTCCTTTAAACATTTCAACGCAGAGAAAACCAGGTGATGCTCCTAAAAGAGTTTCTAGAAAACACCCATAATGTCAATTTTACAAAGATGATTGAGGGCAAACAATAACAGAGAAGATTCAGATTTGCAGCCCATCTGCTTTTGCAGCTCCAGTTACTAAAAAATACCAAAAATACATATGAAAAGAATCAATTAAGATTGGACTTGTGATTGGAAGTTGACTCAAGTTAATTAAGTGTAATTAGCATGACTTTCGTGGAAGAAAAGTCCTAATATGGGAAATGTCTTAATAATAGACCAATTTTAGCACTGCTTTCCTTAAGGAAGATGGGTATCATTATTTCTGATTCAGAGCTAGATAAAATTAAATATAACAAATGCTATGACTTGCCAAAACAATGATTTGGGACAGTTACAGGCATTTAGGCTCTCATTTCAGAGGCCAACATAAGGACTCACAGATTCTTGTTTAGTTTTTTCTAATTCCATATGCAACATCCAAGTCTTATCAGGACTTAAATTTAAGAAATGGATCTGGTAAAAAATAAAAAGATTACTATCTAAGCCAAAATCAAGGCCTCCAAAGCTCTGTTACCTTAATAAATTCAGGAGTAGCAAAATATGAAAATCTATATACCAGGTCTACTACTAACCATATAGTTTCATATTTGTCTGTGATAGCTTATAATTTAAAAAATGAAAAAAAAAACCAAAAAAAAACCAAAAGAAAAACTTGTCTCTAACTAGAAAAGACAGACAAAAACTGCACACAAATATAAAAAAAAGGATGTATCCAGGTTAAGGAAATTCCCAGCAGGACTCCCTGAGCTGAGGAGTACTGTACAGATTGCTCAGTAAATAACTTCTAATATTTTTTTTTCGTTATTCCCAGTAAGTTCAGGGTTAAAAAATCTGAAAACCTCTCTGATGGAATACTCACATTTGGTCTTGACTACCAAGAAAACCACTGAAAATCCTTTTAATA
>WBNP01002047.1:285540-441689 GCA_013401095.1 Passerina amoena
GAAAGTCTCTCCTGGGAGTGGTCACTGTTGTCAGTCCCTCCGGCGCTGGGGCAGCTGCTGCAGGCCGCAAAGTGCAAACTCTTGGTGTTTCCCAGGCCTCAGTCCGGAGCAGGTCCGAGTAATTCCAAAAAAGGGAAGGAAAAACAGTCCAGGGAAAAATTCAGGCTTAGCTAAACTAACTAATGAGAAGAAGCAAAAAGTAAGAGCAAAGCAAAAAGCAAAAGCCGCACTATGTACTGCCCCGCCTCTGTGTCCCACCTGCTGTGGGGGGGCAGGCTGATAACAAACCAAAACTTTCACTCTTCAGAGCCAGTCTTGAAGGCACAGAACATAATATCCAGCATAAACAGAACACACGAATGGGGATACAAGCATCATAACGTCACCCTAGGACACAGTGGAACTAAGTGAGTAGTATACTGCTTAAAATTGTGTGAAGGGAAATTCAGGACAATATTTTCCCATTAACTTTATCAGTTCTTAGGATGATACAAGAATTTTATGAGTCTCTTCTGAAATGTATGTGATGTGAGTATCTGGTGTAAATACATGTTTATGCAGAGTTACATTTAGGGAAGCATGACATACCATGTTGCTTTCCAAGTTCTTATATGGTCTGGAAGGTATTTCAATGTTCATTTATCTACTTATGGAACAATATGATTTGCATCAAAGAGATGATTGTATGTCATAGTACCCTCTGCCATAACTGGCCTAAAGTACACATTAGAAGCATAAATATCACAAAATAAAAGAACTTAGATCAGTATAACAGCATAAATTCTTGTGGGAAAAATGATGTATTAGAAAAAGAGGCTGCCAGTTCATTGGTCGCTTAGAGGATCACAATTACACAGAGGAGAAGATTTTGAGTCACTTGTAAAAGGCATTTTCAGTGTTTTGTTTCAGCAAATGTAGTTCTCAAGCAAAGTTACTCTAAACATTATCCCATGGAATTTGATCACTCTTCCTCTATACCGAGCAAAGCTATCAAAGCTTAAAGTGAATATGTTCCTGTCCCCATGTCAACTATCATTAACTGCTTGAACTGACGTTGCAAAATAAATCAAGTCTATTTTCAGTTTAAAAGATATGACACTGGGTATTAGCCTGTTGTTTCCAATTTCAATATGCATCGGTCGGTGCCATGCACTGATTTCAGGTTGCAGATGAATAAATGAAGAGTTTTGTGTATGTCTTCAATAATAAAAAGTAATAAATATAAAATAAATGGAAAGAGATTGACCAAATGTGTAACAAAAACATATAATCTATTTAATAGTGAGCTGGAGCCCATGCAATCACTGAAATGAAATGTTTTCTTCCTCTACTTGTTTTAGCGACTACTTGACTTTTTGAAATGTATTTTCAGATCTTTTTCTCCTACTGTTCTGAAAATAGTCTTGTGCTAGTATTTGATCACTAAGGGTATATGTTTAGGAAATCTTTCTTCTTATATGATGGAAAAAGGCAGAATGTGTACTGTGATCATTCTTTCTGCACAGTAATTTAGAAGACAGCGGTTTCAGAGACTTTGAAGACAATTTTTTCTTAATGTCTTTGAAGACAATTTTTTCCTAGTGCCATGTAGGACTAGGAAAAATCACATCATCACTACAAATAGTTCAGAGACTGTATATGTTAAAGAAAAAAAACCAAACCTCTGCTTGGAAGAAAGAGGTCTCTAATGAATGGGTGTGCAAGGCAATGACCAGCTATTGTCCATAAAGTAGATCAGAGGACTGAATAACTCATATCAACATTGGACCAAAATCTGAACTCCGATCCTAAAAATCTCCACAAACTCTATTTGGCTGGACGGTTTAAAAGAGTTTCAGCTCTACATCTGTGGCCTGAATTTCATTAATTAAATTATTAAACTGAATCAATTTATGCCAATATTCCAGATTTCTGGAGGAGAGACAATTCCAAAGGTCCACGTAATTACTGATCTCAGAACAGGAATCAGTGTAGTCTCTTCAGGAATGTATTGTAAAATGGTCTTTAATGAGAAGAATACCCAGAAAAGAGAAGGCATTTTGGCATTCTAGTCTGATTTCATGCCTTTGTGACACGTATCTTATATCATCAAAAATGTACTACTGTTTTGTCTCATTGACCAATAGAAACCAGACAGTATTTACAGCCATTACTGACTAAAAAATCAAACAAGAAAGTAATTTTGTCACTACTTTGTAATGCCTGGAAAGTAGGGTAAAAGGTCAACTCCTGGTAAAGTCTATCATAAAGACAGAATATTCTCTACCTAGATGATGATGACATTCCTGTATCATTCTTCAGTTCCGAAATCCTGTGATCCCTGTGTACTTCCTCCCTGGGCAGCTTAAGTGTCCTTGTTATTGATGTGGAGATTAATTTGAACTGTACAAGAGGAATCAGAAAAATGCAGCCAGTCAGCAAAGCCTCTCCTCTGTTTTCTAACTTGCCTGTGAGTCACTCACAGTTCATGAAATAATGTTAATTAGCAGAGAAATTATGGCATCTTTTCTTTCATTTGCTTAATATATTTTAATAACCAGCATCTAATGGAAACCATGTATGCTGGATGTAGTGCTACTGACGACTGAAAGGAGGAAAGAAATTTTTGTCCTCCAGAGGAAGCTGCGGCAGGACTTCTACCACCCTTCCTCAGATGGCTGGTGCAGATGTGAGGGATAAACCAGGCATGTCAAAGGCACAACACAACTCATCTCCTGGTGCCAAAAGGTCTTCAGTGCAACCAAGAATCAGCATCTTAGTGCAGAGAGCAGATGTGGGAAGAGATAAAAGAAAATAAGTATTAATAACTAAAAGGCCTTGTTTTACAGTATAAAAGCCACAAAAATTATCACAAAGGTAGAAGCATCTTACACATTCCCTGGAATTGTGCAAGATGGCTACTCCCCGAAGCTGGATGCATCTTCATGGTTACTTTTCTGGAAATTGATGGAAAGGATTTCAATGTGCGACCTGTTGGGTGGCTGGTCATGGCTTGACCTGGATGCCTCAACGTTCCAGATGGAGCTCCGGCAAGACATAACTTTCTAGGTATCTCAGGCAGTCCTTCAGCTACCAGATAACCTCAGCAAGGGGCAGGCAGTTCAGCTCTTAGCAGTGATTTTCAGCTCTCAGTGATTTCAGCTCTGCCTTGAGAGGTGTACCCTTGCCAACACAGGAACAGGGAGACAGGAGCACTGTGTGGTTGTTCCACAGAGGTAGCCTTTATTCCAGCACCCTGCTAAAGATGCCAGTGATGACAGCTCTCTCCTGAACAGGGCAGAAACTGAGGTTTTCATGGGGAAAAGCGGGAGTGGTACAAAGGGGTGGGGGGGGCGTGGAACCAATCAGTCACAACAAATCTACATGGGACTCCAAAGCATGCTGGGAACTCACCATGACCACGGAGGATTTCTCAGTCCAGAAGAGTTTGAGAAGATCTTATAATATCCAATTCAAGGGATACCTCTCCAAGGGAGAGGGCTGGCACGCCTATCTGTCTCCACAGTGCTCCATCAGCAAATGGATAGTAAGATGCTTTGAATCCTACACTATTTCTTTGCTAGCTGTAATTGGTACGTCCATGGTGTATGTTATCTACTAGTACTTTTCCTTTTTTTAATTTATTCCTGTGTAGTAAATAACCTGTTTAACGTCTTATGTGAGAGTAGGTTAGGGTGCTGGCCATCCCAAAAAGATTACTGTCTGCTGCCAGAAATCTGGACAAAAGGCAAGGACTTATCTAAATGCTCATATCTCTTGGTAACAGAAGCCATGGTTTAAGATTTTTTTCTTAGCCATCCTTTTCCTTTAACAAAACAACCCAAACCAACCAACCAACCAACCAACCAACCAACCAACCAAATGCCTCCCCCACAAAAACTCAAACAACAAAACCGCCATCACCACCAAAAACACCAACCAACCAAAAAAAAAAAAAAAGCAGCAAAGAATTGCAGGACCGCTATGAAAGAAGCAGCAAACTGGTGGGACAGTTTTACATCAGAATAGCGCATTTAGATGTTGGCTGCATCTAACCCCTCTGTCAAAGTAGTTTTATCATGGTGACATATTCATGTTGATGCAGGAAATCTCTGATGCCTGTGGAAATAACACATTTCCTTTGTAACACCTGGAATATTAGGATATGGTATGTAGGTAGAATTCATTGTTAAGCAGAATACATGTTTAGAAGATTCAAAACCCTGTTATGACCTATAAGTATTTCCAGAATATTTCTTCAGTGCCGTGTTTTTTGCAGCATATTAATGTAATTTTAACATGCAAAGGTTAATAGTCTCTACAAATTTTCAGCCATCCAGTCTCTCTCTTCATCATGTAATTTCTTAATACATAGGAGAAGTCAACATTTATCATCAGTTCTGGTGAAGCTGAAGACTAACAGTGAGATACATTATGCCATAAATTCTTTTTGATTAATCAAATTGATTAATCAAAAAGAAGTTGAGTCAAATTGAGTCTTTAAATTTGCATCCAATTTGATCTTACTTTGTTCATTATTAAATTTCATAAACATTCCCTCAAAACAGATGCCAATTATTAAATGTTAAAACATCTATCAGACAATTTCTATTCACAATTAATAGAATGATTATTTTTGTTATCCACAAGAAGTTCTTTCTGGACATATACAAAATTAATCAGAAATAAAACTAAATCTTTAAATATGTTAAAACTATATATTACATATAGCTTACATTTCAGTTGTCCTAATAGCGACCATTTCTGTAATTTCAGAATTCATTTCCTATGTTAGACAGAAGAATACAGTTAAATAAAGGAATTTCACATTACCTGTACAGATTTCCACAAGGATGCATGTCAGGAGTCTTTGTACAGAATTACAGAAAAGATCAGTCGTATCAGAGAGAGGCAGAGGCGTAGTCAGCATGCAGATGTTATCTGGAGGCAGCTCCCACTTATGGTAAAGCTTCTCACAGCAAATTGATGTTTAACCACATCACAGCAAACTGATGCTTCTTGCCTTTCTTTCTCATGTTGATTTGTAACAGCAAAACATTAACTTTAAGCTAAAATGAAGTACATAGTATCTTCAGGCAGAAGTAGTTCTCTTCACTCGTATTTTCATAAAAAACCCCTTTTGTTGCCTTTTCAGGACAAAGCTGTGTCTTTAAGTCATAGGGCCAAAGAATGGAAAGACCTTTAGGATCACCAAATTCAACTGTTAAGCCAGCACTGCCAAATCCATCACTCAACCAAGTTCTTCAACAGCACATCTTCAGATGTTTTAAATATTTCCAGGGACAGTGACTACACCACTTCCCTGGGAAGCCTATTCTAACACTTGGCAACTCTTCTGGCTATGAAATTTTTCTCAATATCCAGTCCAAATCTCTCCTGCCACAATTTGAGGCGTTACCTCTCATCTTCAGGCTGTTACCTGAAAGAAGAGACTATCTGGGTACATTCCCCTCTCAGGCAGTTGAAGGGTACCCTCTGAGCCTCCTTTTCTCCAGGCTGTGCACCACCAACTCCCTCAGCTTCTTCAGATCAGACTAATGCTAGAGACCCTTCCCCAGATCTGCTGCCCTTCTCTAGATTCACTTTGGCACCTCAATGTCTTTCTGGTCATGAGAGGCCCAAAACTGGATATAGGATTTGATGTGTGATGTCACCAATGCTGAATACAGGGGTACAATCTATACCCTGATTCTGCTGGTCACACTAAACTGCTGTTTTCCAGCTGCACAATGGTTTCTTTGTTGCCCATGCTGCATTCACTGGTGTAGATGCACCCCAGTTGAGCTATTAATCCATTTACCCATGGTGACTGGGGACGGCATTTCAGGATCTTTCTTTATAACACTTGAAATAAAGGCTTACCTATTTAAAAATACTTACTACAAGGTGCTATTCTGAACAGATAGATCAGAATCTCTCTTCTTGCATTCTACTTATTGGCCATTGTGGTGGAGTAAATAAAGAACCTTTCCATTGAGAGAGAATTTTAAGAAATATCTGAAAATATACACAAAAGTTTGTGAAATGTTAGTTTAAGATATACTGGTCACTCCCATAAACTACAGAAGCATGGAGGAAAATAGAAAGTAGAGCAAGGAATACCTAGCTGTGCTTAACCATGCGGCCAGTGATGTCTAGGAGGACCATTTTGGACATTAAAAGGGCAGTGTCAGAGAACATAACTAGTCCAAAAGACTGAAGTATAGTAGTATACTCCTAAGCGACCTTTCGTGATCACCTTGTCTGACTTGCAGTGATGCCTTTTTCAACCTAGAAATGGAACAACAAACACTTTTGAGATAATATTGATATAAGAGGTAATATAAAGCTGGTCTTTATTGGAGGCCTCCAGGGGCATTTATGGAAAAATGTCCACAAAAGCCCACCTAGACGGGGGTGCATACAGTTTTATAAGTTTGGTAAATTAGCTTAATTGACAAAAAAAGCGCCAATTAGGAGTACAAGTGATGATGCAATTCCCCCCACAGATAAACCCCCTTCCAAGTCCTCCCCCTTCAGATGGAAACTGAACTTCTTGACTAAAAGGTGTCATCAAGAGTTGGTTTTGGCTTGGATTCCTAAGGAGAACCAAGATAGGATAGGGGCTTTGTAATATGTTTGATCTTTCTGCCTATCAGGACAGGAAAAGTACTAGGAAAACTAGCTACAGATGCAGTAATAGGCTACAGATCTCCAAATATTTGTGTAAAGAATACAGAGAATATGTAATAAAAAAAAAAAAAAAGCAAAAATCAATAGGCGTCACTAACTCAGCAAAAGCTCTAGGTTTTCATTAATTATTTGTTGCTGACCAATGGTAATATGCCAGGAGAAATCAGGATTTAAATTTTAGAGACAGAGTTGATTCAAAGTCTTTAGTATCCATGTTTGTGAGTTTTTTAAAGGAGGAAATATTTTTCTTTCACTTGCTTTACATTTGGATAATAGTACCTTACTGACCCTTGCCTGATGGGCTGAGAAGTTAATATTTGCTACATTTATACTTATTATTAAAAGACCTACAAATTGGTTAAAATAAGTACTACAAATTCATTTGTTTCATATATGGACTAATAATTAATATGATTCTTGCTGAATATTCTTCAGCTGATAGAGACCTTGAAGAATTTGTGGACACCTGAGCTGGATATATTATTTAAAAATAAATTGTACACGTACTTTCAAAATCTCACATTTATTAAGTTATCTTTGTATGTCCAAGCTTTGTTTAGAACACTTCATACCAACTTAGAATCCTACACTTCAAGGCAACAGAAACTACTTCTGTGCTTCCTTATGTCTCACTTTGAATATTGATATATAAATGAATATTGTTTGCTTATTTTCAGATTACCAAGTAGTCCAGATCCACCAGTATATCTTTCATTATTTAAATTTTCTCAGTAGCTCTGTGATAATCTTTACTATAATATCACATAAACATTAAGAACTCTTTGGTGAAGGCAATTTTCTCACCTAGAAGTCCATACTTGAATATTCTTGCTGTTTTTCCCTCCCTCTAAGATGATTTCAGTGTTCCATGATTTATCAGTGATCCAGCTAAGCAGTTCCTGAAAAGTTTATTAGAATCTGCTGCTTAACATCCATGTAAGCTTTTATTACACCTGAAAGCATTGCAATAGCCACCCTCCACTTCATACAAAACAAACTCAGAATTGTTAGACATACCTTTTTCTCAGAAGGTCTCATTATGGTGTCATTGAAAGTTTTTTGTTTCTTGTATAGTTCCCAGAAAAAAGAAGAAATTCTGTAATTCCCAAATGCCAATTCAATCTTTGAAACTTTATTTCCCTTGTTGATTTACAGAAACTTTACCATCTAATTTATATTCATGACCAACAATCTCCTTTTAGTTTCAAGAGTAACAGATTTCTTTTATATTCCAGTGTCTTGGTTTGAATAAGACAGGTGTCTGCTAAGGAATGCAGGAGCCTCCCTTAAAATGGAAAATATAAACCCTCTCCCTCTGAATTATTATAATCATGAAATTAAGGGACTCTCAGGCAAAGATATGGGAATAGAAATATCAGTTCTTTACTAGGAAAATTAAAATACAAATGCAATAGTGTAACAAACAAACAAACAAAAAACCTGACTGTTGAAGGGCCTTACTGACCAACCCTTGGCTCTCCAGCTCACAGATCATTTTGTGGATGGGGATCACGGCATCTCTATTCAACCAATGCTGCTGGTGGTGCACTGTCGAGATGGCAATTGGTACATGTTGCTCTTCCACCCTCAGGAATCCTACTGCAGGTGGGTTTTCTGATAGTCCAGGCAAGGTGTTCAATTACTTAATGTTCTCTGCTTCTACAGCAGCTATTCCAAAAACCCCCCTGAGTCCCTTTGGGTTTTTGTAATAGCAGTTTTGGAGGAATTCTATGCCTAGAATACATGGGGCCTCTGGGCTGGTCACAATAGGATGCTTTTGCCACTTCCAGGTCAGGGTCACCTTGGCTTCCAGCAGGGTCAATTACTGTGATTGCCCCATCACTGCAGTAATGGAAACAGGCTTTGCCCCAGCATGTCCCAGTGGCATTAGGGTACACTGTGCACCAGTATCAACTAACACTCCATATTTTTGTGGCTCTTAAGTGCCAGGCCATCAGATCCACACCGTCCGAAAGACACAAGTTTCCATGCCTCTTCCTGGCTAGAGGAAGGGCCCCTCTAGCCCTGGTTATAATTTTCTTCCTGGGCATACGTACTAGAAGTTCCTTTGAGAGGTTCTCACAGATCATACTAGGCAGCTTGGTCATGGGAGGCTGAGGCTACCTTCACGTTACTGGAACTCCCTTGGTTAGTGTTTCCCTGCTTGAGTTGATACACCCTTGCAGCCAGGATAGAAGTGGTTTCCCATCCCACCTTCCCATGTCTTCCCTATAGTCACGCAGGAAGAACCACAGGTCACTTAGTGGGGTGTACCCTCTCTTTTTAGCTGGGGACATTGGGGTCTGATTTTGGGGCTTGTGACTCGCACTGGTGCAGCACTGATCTTCTTCACCTCCTCCCTCACCTCCCTCATCTCCTCTTTAAACTCCTCTTTGAATTCCTTAACCATGGCAGAGACACGCGTCTGCATCAGGCCATTGATCATACTCTCATAATTTCTAAGATTGTTGGCAACAGAACCCACTGTCTCTCAGTTGTTATCAGCATTAATTGTTACAATGAAGGTGGTGTATTGAGATGGCCCTACATTTGCCAGATTCCACAGCATTTGCCCTGTGCACCTGACCTTGTCGGAGTCATTATCATGCTGTTCACCATTTCCAAAGAGTTCCTCCAATACTGCCACTTCTCTCAGCTGTTGGATCCCTTCCTCAAGGGTCTTCTAGCACATTCTATGATGATGTTCCTGCATTGTCTCTCTGTGGACAAACCTCTTTCTTACACTCATTAAAAGCTGCTTCCAGAGGGAAAGAGACCTTGGCTCCCTATGAATACCTGATTCATATGTGACTCTTGGGTCAAGGGTCCCAAATTCCTTGCCTAATCACCATCCACTCGCACGCCTGTACCCATAAGGTCCCAGAACCTAATTATAAGCCTCATACGCCTGTCGTACAATGTCTTTGTGCAGATTACTGAGACTTTCATACGTCAGGGACTCAGTGATGATCTCAACAGCTGGCTGCTCCCCTGTGGGTTGTTGAAAGCCCTCTTTTCTTATCTTTATAATCTGCTTTGATTTTCTCTTAGACTTCCTCATTTCCACGGGGGCAACTGCAGCTGGTTGTGACTGTCCTTGCAGTTCAGCTGGAACCTGGACAGTTGAAACATCTGTGGGTTCTACTGTTGCACCATTAGACTCTCCCTCTTCTTGGCAGTGGGAGAGTTTCTCACCACCTGGGGAAATGTATTCCTCCAGCATCTGATGTATCTTCTCTTCCATTACCCCCATCCAAATGTGGGTGGTTTATTTTTGAGGTGGGCTGTGGGGCAGGGTTAGGTGGTGGGGCAGCATTCCTAGTCTCTGGGGCTGTGTCAGGTTCTGGGGCAGCATCCCTATTCTCTGGGGTAGGTATCAGGGTGGTTATCCAGGTCAATCTTCCTTTACCTCTAAATGTTAAATAGAACAGGCATATCAGCAACACTAACCACTGTATAATATCATTAGCATTTAGAGAAGATTTGAACGCTTCAAAAACTGGTGAGGTAGACCCAAAAGAGCTGGTTTGGAGAAAATTTCCCCTGGTGTCATTTCCTCACAGTAGGTACCATTATTGTGTGTGACAGGTCTGAATCCATGTGTCCGCCTTCCAGAGGAAGTTAAAATCCATGAGTTCCTCACTTTATTAACCCATAAAACTGGACAAAAGCCACATTAGTCTTAGTTGTAGAACCCATGTTTAGATAAGGGCCTGCAAATGGGCGAAATATAGCCACAAACATGTGCTACCCAATCCAGGGTAAGCATGGTGACATCTAATGAGGTTTTTATATCTAGCACACAAAAAATTAGGTTAATCAAGAACCGTTAACCTAATTAATTAGGTTAGTTAATAACTTTTTTCACTCTTTTTCTCTTGATGCCCCCGTACCTCACATTAGATGCCAAAATCTCTCTTGGTTTGAAAAAGACAGATGTCTCCTAAGGAATGCAGGAGCCTCCCTTAAAATGGAAAATGTAAACACCCCCCTCCCTCCAAATTACTATAATCTTGAAATTAAGGGGCTCTTGGGCAAATATCTGGGAATAGGAATACTAGAAAAATTAAAATACAAATGCAATAGTAAAACAAACAAACAAACCAAAAACAAACGTTGGCTGCAGTCCTCCTGGAGTGACAGGTGTGGTTCTGTTGAAGCTTCTACATCATTCTGTAGAAGTGTGTGGGTTTCCTCTGAAGGTCCAGTAGTGGTGTAGATGGGTCTGGTCTTCCTCTGGGAATCCAGTGGGAAAAGGCGGTCTCTCTTGTTCCAAATCTCAGATTATATCCAGGTAGGAATGCTTGGCTCCTCCCCCTGGGTGGAGCATCTCACAAGGGATGATGTAGTTTTATCAGTCATGCAGTGAGACTCAATGGCCCATTAACAGAAGATATCTCCCTGGAGCAAGGATTGGTTGTGGAAGAGATAAAGAAAACTGCCCCATCTCTAACAGATGGCAAGAGAATACACAACCGCAAACCATATCTTACAACCCAGGACAATGGATAAATGTACAAAGCCTTGTGATAGAAAATATCAATTCAGACTTTGTTAATTTTTACTAATAGATTAGGAGTGCTTTTGTTGATCAGATTTTGTGCGTCGTGGTATCTCTATTTTTTAAGGCAGTCTGTAAGAAATAAACTCTCTATCCCACACATAATACATTCTGTATTAGGAAATAGGTTGCCATGTCAGTAGATGTATCATTAACAGCTTTCTCTTTCTATTATTCACTCCACTTCCCTAACAACAATGTAAGTGGCTTTTAAAATCTTCAAACTGCCTCTCATAATCAAATGCTTATTCCTGGGACACATTCTTTCCCCTGTTACCCTAAAATGCAAAACAAATGACCATACTTGTGAGCGAAATATAGCAGAGCACTTTTGTTATATATTTCAGGTTAAAATTTTGAGATGTTCATTAGAGAAGACAATTCTAGTTAATTTAAATTGCAAGTATTATATATGCACATTAATTCAGCCATAATATATGGAGATATATGACTGCTGAGACTTAAGCGTGTTACTAAGAGGTTATTAAATACAGTATGTATTTTAAGGACAGCAGGTCTAGTAGAAGAGTTCACACATTTTCAGTGTTCTCAGGATAAGAGATAAGGAATGTTACAGATGCCATGGTAAAATACAGTAATAGGGAAATATTTTAGTTTCATATTTAGAAAATATTAGATTATATTTAGGGAAATGTTTAGTTTCATTCAAATATACAGGCACCTCCTGCATATACAATGTAGTTGTTGAAATCCTATGGAAAAAGCAGTATGCCTTTGTTAAGGCTTCTGGATCGCGTAAAAAGGTAGATCTTTCCTTAGGGAAATCGTCTAGCACTATTGGTTTCCCATCCCATTTGTGTATCCACTTGCCTTAATGCTGCAGAGCTGGGTAAGCATGCTGATGCCGTGACTGTGAAGTAAGGACGATGAGCTTCTCCATCAGCTTTTGCCAGCTGGGCTGCAGAATAGACTGTGACATTTTGGCCTTCCACTGCCCCCCAGAATAGCGGTTCTTGGCGTGGCTGTGGTTGGCTCAGAGCGCTATCCAGAGCTCTGGCTGCAGATGGTGGCTGCTCTGCAGTGTGGCTCAGCGCCTGCCCGTGGCTGTGGTGGGGGCACAGCCTCCCCTCTCTGTGGTGGGGGGCCCCACTCTGCTCTGCTCCTCCCCGCGGCTGCCCGGGGCCAGCAGGGTCCTCCAGCCCCATGGACACTGGCTGCTGTGGCTTCCCTCAGGCTTCCTGAGCCCTGGCTGTGCATGCAGCAGGATGCAGTGTTCCGTGGGTCCGGGTTCCAGCAGCTCCTGGTGCTGGGCACTGTCCGACTTGGGCCTTCTGCCCGTATCCCAAAGGTGTGAGTGGGCGTGCCAAGCAGGGCTGCGCTGTCCAATCAGCTTCAGGCAGGGGTGTGGCATCTGCTGTTGGAATTTGAATCCCAGGCTGCTCTGTGCCTTCCTTCTAAGGATGTATGACGGCGCAATGCCAGGTTGTGGTGGTGTTCGCAGGGGTCCCAGGACAAGAGAAGAAGCGATGAGAATCTTGACTCCATGTTTCAGAAGGCGGATTTATTATTTTATGATTTATATAATATTAAAAGAAAATTATATATTAAAACTATACTAAAAGAATAGAAGAAAGGATTTCATCAGAAGGCTGGCAAGGAATAGAAAAGGAATGACAATAAAATCTTGTGACTGCTCACAGCCTCAACACAGGCGGCTGTCATTGGTCATCAAGTAAAAACAATTTCACATACTCCAAATCACATTCCAAAGCAGCAAAACATGAAGAAGCTGAAGCTTCTCAACTTCTCAGGAGAAAAGATCCTAATGAAACGATTTTTCATAAAATTTGTCTGTGACACCGGGTGAATTTCCAGCTAGCCCTTTCATGGACTGTACCAAGATTGACCCACCCCTGACCTGTGCTGGTCCATGGGGCAGTAGAGCAGGGCTGCTAAATGCCACAGCAATGAGGCTGCTCTCCACAGCACCAAGGATCGGGATAAAGAACAGGGAGGAACCCTTCTTATGGTTTCCCAAGAAAGTTTATTCCCAGAAAGGGTCAGGGACAAAAGGCAGTGAACACAGGCTTACATCAACTTATATATGGAGAAGGGTATAAGGAGAGGAAACAAACCTTAAGAAATTGCAAGGAACCTGAGTGCAAGGCAGGGCATACAATATCTAGACCAATAAGGAGTAACCAGGGAGGAGAACAGCTTGAGCAATTCAATGGGGTCTCAAGGGATACACAAAAGACAGGGTAAGTTCTGGAAACAAAGGCAGGGCTTGGTGATAGACAAGGGAGGAGGGTAAGGTTACAATGATGGGCATGGAAAGAACTGGAACTGAGGGTAGGTCTTTAGGAAGATGGACAAGGGAGGTGGGAAGATATGACTCAGGGGCAAACCATCTGCATAGGGGCAATGGAACATGTCATTACAAACTTCTAAAGAAAATCCACACCACCACAGGCACAGACTTGTTGACTTACAATTAGGGTTATCTGTGACTGTGAGGCCTCCAGGCCGGTTGTTAGCCACCACACAAAATGTCTTTCCAAATATGAATGCAGAGTTAGGAAGCTGAAGGTACAGAACCATCCTGACAGAGGTAGCAGAGATGTTAATGGTGTTTTAGCGAAGAAAAATTGAAATATTTTCTAGGCTATAGCTTTGGCACATAGTGGTGTCCTATTGCCTAGGAAGACTACAATTCTGTTTGACAGATGTTTCTCTCAAAGTGAATTAATGATTTTTGAGTTTTTATGCACAACATATTTACAAATCCAAGAAAAATATGTGAAAACTAGCATGTTTCCTCCACACTAAAAACCAAAATCTTACAGGCAGGAAGAAATTATGCTTTCGTTTTGAAAAACAGAGCTAGGAGAGTGCCAAGAACATGTCTAAAATTACACCATAAAAGCCTAGTGTAGGCATATGATAATTACAGGACTGCTAGACCACTGCACCTAATTTCTTTCGTGGTTCATATCATACTAGATGTGATGCTGAACAGTTAAAAATTAGGCAATTCGTTAATCACCATTACAATGTCTTGCAAGTCCAGAATATAAAAGACATAAGAACATCCTCCCATGATGAAATCTGGAGCAAGGTATCTGAGTCTCCCCTGTTCCTACCGCTTCATCTGTTGTTGGATAATTGCATTTTTACAGCAACTATAACAAGAACAAGCCCACATTGGAAACATTATTCTTGTTTCTGTTAAAAAATAGATATTCCAATGGGAGATTTAATTGTAAGTAGCAGTAAAGAAATATGTTGGGAATGGACAGCTGTTATAAATCATGAATAAAAATAGCATTTAAATGTCTTTAGAGAGGTTGTATACTTAAATATATTTATAAGGCAGAATAGGAAACTGAGGCCTCCTAGTTTGCAGACAAACTGTTCAAAATGTTTTTGCCAGAGATTTTGCTTTTCTTACTTCAGGGTGATAAGTCATTGCTTAAGGGTGATAAGTCATTACTTAACTACATTCTAATAGGGCAAAATGTTGTATATATAATATGAAATGGTTTTTTTTTTCAGTTTCACTGTTTTGAGAATTTTGTCCCCTGAAGCAAGGATGACACTATACATTAGATGAACCATTACACCTTACAACATTATCGTTTACATCCTTCTGACTATTGTCCATGACCTTTTCAAAATGCAACAATTTATTCAGTCATGGCTTTTGTGACTTAACTTTTGCCAGCAAAAGACATTTGCAATGCTATTCAGGCCTGAAATATCTACAAGGTAGTTCTAAAAGTTCATTTGTTTTAAAAAAACGAAAGTGTTTCGTTGAGTTTTGAAAAATGGAAAACTTTCAAATGAAAACATTCCTAACCAACTTCTTCCTTCACAGTGATTAGCTCCAAGATTTAGATCAGGCAGAAGCTTAATAAAAATGGAGTGTGCACCTGTTGGAAAAAAGTGGTTATAACAGTGAAATTAACTTTCCTTCATTGGCATTACACTCAAGATTTCATGGTGTAACACCTGGTCTGAGCTTCTCTCTAGCATGGAATCTAGAGTTCACACTTAATTCCTTTTCTGCCAAAGATAATGTTAGCTTGATTATGTTTTTTAGAAGTATTTGTGTTCATAAGTGGGACTTAAAACATGCCTGGGGCATATGCCTCTTCAAAAAGTGGTTGATTTAAGCAAAACTTCACAAAGTTAATTCTATAGCTTACTATTTTATTTTCTAGATACTGGTTTCTGCATATTATTTACTTTGGGTTTTGGTATTGTTTCTGACTAGAATTCTCACTTGAAGTTATTGGGGAAAAAATTCCAGCAATCAGACTTTTAGAACTGCAGATACAGATGTTTTGGAGTTTCATATCTGCAATAATATTGTGTTAGGAATACCAGTTTGCTGATCTGTCATAGGTCAGGAAAATGTAAGATAATGAAAAAGAATTGTGCACATTTTTGTTACTTGTAATCCATAATGAATGGAGAACATAAATGTGAAATATGAATAATTTTTAAAAAATTATGTTGCCTTAAAATGCATTTAAAGAATATTTAAGAATAAATTTCAAACAGTGTACACTCACTTGTGTATTATGACCTACAGGTTTTGTGTTGTAATCAAACATGGAAGATTATGTCATTCTGGTTTGTGTATTCCAGAGGTAAAAAACCCACCTTATATGTTAATATATTTAAGGCTAGGGCTAACAGCTACCTACAATATGAAACTAATTACTTATTGCAGAAGGCATTATGTTGTGACATTTTTGTAAATGAAGCATGGTATAATTCCAGAGAAGAGCTGTAATTCTCTTACAGGGTCACAGTGAAGAATTAACAGTGTATATTTTTCAACTGCACAATGAGGAAGATGCATAGAATATGTCAGGTTTCTGAAATTCATGTCAACAGGTGGTAAGACACAAACAAACAGATAAAGAACTAAGTCTATTTTTATGGAGACTGAAATGTTGTGTATATGGTGCTGTTATTCACAGTGTGGACCAATAAAAATTTCTTGCAATACTTAATGTTATACAAGTCGAGTAAAAGAAAAAATATCCAGAAAGATTGATTGAATAATTCACTTTATAAGGGGGATCAGGAAAAGAGAATGTTTTTAAAACCTTGCTTGCATGTAATTTATTAATTGTTGGGACATGATTTAATTTCATCCATTCATTTGCTAATTCACTAATATATCTGTGATTTTGTATCAGAGGTTGGCAAATGCAATTTTCACATCATGTAACTTTTAACCTTTAGATGACAACTGGCAGGACAGTATTGTTCCTTAGATACATTTTTTAATATAAAATATTCTACTTTTTCAATTTTTTTCCTTTATTTCTTGCTTATCACATTCAAATAAAAATAGGAGCTTTATAAAATGGTTGTAAGAACCTCAGTTCTGTGAAAATTTATGAGAGTTACCTCTAATGCTCTGTGTCACAAATAAATCTCTGTTTATACAAAATCCTTTTGAAGAAATATTAATATTTTTCTGTTTTCTTATGATTACTTGTATAATATGACTCCCCTTGAATACAGAGAACTAATTAAAAACATGTAATGGCGAAGTCAGCATGGAACAACCACAGAAAATTATGCTGTGGGGTTCCTGACGGTGAAAGTTATTGCCTGATGGAGGAAGGACCACTTCTTGCTTTGTTTCCCATGGTTTAACAGGATGCCTTCTCACCAAATCCAAAACAGGATAAACAAGAATAGTGAATCCTTTAAATATTGATACAAATAGAAAAGCATGTAAATTTGCTGTCAACCAACATGAAGAGGTGGAGAGAGGGAGCACATTCACCCTTCTATGAAGAGATGTGTTTATCATGCTGGAACGAACTTGGAAATGTTTGCAGTTGGAGACCAAGATATAAACAAGAACATTGTCTGCAAAATGTGAAGCAGCCCCTCTATATTCAGTGATCATATGGATTCACTTTCAGCACATTTTCCACTATGGGATGTAGCAATTTAATTAGCTGAATGAAGAAGTTCCAGAAAAAATCAAAGTGAATGAGATGACGCTTAAGGAACCTGACAAGGGAGAAGAGCTGGGCATTGCTTAATGCGAAAAAGAAAGGCTGTGGATCATATAGTTGTGGCTCTAAAATACTCAGAAGCTGCAGCAAATGAAAAAAGTACAGTGTGTTCTCCATGTCCAGAGTGGACAGAACAAAAAATAATGGTCTTCAATTACAGTAAGGAGGATTTAGTTTCAGGGCTGGGAAAGAAATTGCAGGCAGAGACCAATGGAATAGGGTTTGTGGGAAAGCCACTTGATTACCAAGTCTGGGTAAAACTATGAAGGCTAGCATGAATCTAAGTGAATCAATTTGAACTAGGACCATAAATTTGATAACTGAGCTCTCGAACACCCTTTAGCCATCTGTTTCCATGATGTGAAACTAAATGTGGGAAAAGAATAAAAATAGTTTTCTTTTTAAATCCTTCTAGGAATTATTTCTCTGTCACAGAAAGTATTTAGGTGAAGTTTACAGATGCCAAAATTATATGAAACTCTTAAATTATTATCAGTAACAGATGCAGAACTACTAAACACAAATCTCGACTAAGTGCTTCTGATCTTGATAGTCTTCTGCATTTTATACAAAAGGAATTACAGAGAATTTAAAGTAAATATTACTAGGAGGGGAAAAAGCTACATGTCATTGTGAGTGGCAGTAATCTAAGTCTATGGGTCTGACCAGAAAAAAAAAATCACCCTTGTGTTTTCTCTATCAGATCTAGGTAAAATTAAAGATATATAATCAAAGATTTATTAGGATACTGTTTTAAAAGAAGTGTTGGAGGCCAATTAAAGAAAAGAAAAGAGGAGAAAAGCAAACCACTGTATGAAAAATTGAAGAACACAAGAAATATAGGGTTATGAAATAAAAAATACTATGGACTACTATTTTATGGACTTTCCTGTTATTAATTTCCTATTAATTAAAACAATTTTCAGATCTCAAGTCTGTGACTTGTTTATTCAGAAAGTTGTAACATTAGTTATTAGAGATATCTTCATCAACAAAGCAGTGAAGACAAATAAACAAAAAAATGCTTACTGATGGTGTTAAAAATATAGATTTCTAATTTCCTTTTCTGAACTTGAATAATGAATACAAGAGGAGTTTAAAACTAAACCATGTCATTTTAAGAACTGCGAGAGGATAAATTATGTGGGTTTGAAATCCTAGTGTATTGTGGAAGGTGATATTAATTAATAGGAATGCAACTTATGTTACTCATGTTAACAGCAATCAAGCATTTCAATAATGATTCAATTTTCAAGTGTATCTTAGAAATACAGCTTTTCTGCAATGAAATTGAAGAAACACTGTCAAAAGCAAATTAAAAAGTATTATTAGTTTAATGTTTGACAAGACTCAAAACAAAAAATAAATAACCTTATTATCAACTACATTTTCGTTTTTCAGTATAAATGCCACTACAAAAACTTGATAGAATAAGTACAAAATTTCAAATCTGTTGCTTAGAAAACAAAACTACAAACCAATGATTCCAAATAGGACCATTTTTTCTGCATTAAAAATAACATTTGTGTTTAACTGTAGATCTCAGTCATGTGATCTCTATTTAACATTTACATCCATTTAACTGAAATTTTGCTAAATAACTCACCAGGAAAGGACTCATCAGAAAAGCTGCAAGCCTTTTCACTTAGCAGCAGCAAACCTGTCCCAGTTGTTAATGTTGCTAAACATGCCTTCGGCTTACCTCTTAGTGTTAAAAATTGAAAAGTTACAGAGAAACAGAACTCAGCACCAATGTGGATGCCTCACTTGCAGTAGTATTGACCTGATATGTATTGCAATGATAACCTTTCTAGGATTGCTGCTTCTTGTACACAAAATAAATAGCAATTTTTGTTATAAAGATTACAGAATTTTTATTTCCAAAATATTTTAATATCTGCTTTCCAGCAGATAAAGGCTTAGAAGGAATGTGAGCTGGTGCAGCCAAAAGTAATCAACTTGCAAAAGTTTGGTTCTGATAAGGTACCTGGTAAAAACAAAAAAAGCAGATAGCCAAGCAGCTGCATAGTCCAAGTGATTTGACCTCTCATGCAGGTATATTTAATGTGAAACACATATTATTTAAAAGTGGATATTAATTTAGAGATCCTGATAATAAAAAATTATTTTGAAATTTGAAAGGGCTTTGAAATTTGATGAACCTGTTGCTGAACTTAGTAGCAGAGATGCAAAGATTAGGTCCTGCTGCTGGTATGTGAATTCCCACAATCAAAGTCTTGGCATTTTTTTATAGAAACACACAGTCTAAATTGCAACTGTCAAATGTCAAGAAGTCTACATTTTAGCTTCAAATTTTAAGACATTTTAACACAATTGCTCAGCTATACAGCACAAGTTATCCAGAGTTTTCAGTATAGCGAGAGTTCATAGCAGAGCAGCCTGGAACACATTCATTTGCAGCAAGGTACTATTTTATAATCATGTGTTAATCACTACGGAGAAAAAGGATATCATCCTACATCCACAGCATGCTTTCCCATCCTGCATTAGCAGGAGTTAGTGGGCCATTTTGAAAAACTGACAAACTTGACATGGGACTGTGTCACACTGTAGCTCTCTATTCTGAGAATTTTTTTCTCCTCCAGTCAGTAATTTGTCAAATATATATCAAAAATCATTTATTTATTCTGTTTCTCAGCCAAGAGATGCCAAAACAATGCATGTTCATCAGTGGATTGGTTGATATAGATGAAGGTTGCCACTGTCAATGCCAAAAAATATAAACATCTATGGGCAGTCTATGAACACATACTTACAAATACAAATTTAAAATACAATTACCTCAGTCTCTGGAGATGTAAGGGGTTGGAGGTCTGTGGGATATCCCAAGCAAACAAAAACACATGGTTCAAAGGGATAATAATTTGTCCTTAACAAGTGTAGGAAAACACTGGTATGTCCTCCAAGACATGTCTGACTGAAATGAACCCAGGTCATAATATGAATATATGTATAACCCAGTCTGTACATGGACAATGAGGTATTTCCACTCGGCAGCCCTCACTGGAACTACAGTTCAGAGCCATCTCTGCTGGCTTTGCATGAAGCCTCTTAGACCTTCCAGTCTGATTAGTGCCTGTGCCTCCCAGGAAAAACCAGCTGGAACAGTTGTCTTGAAATCAACATACATAGCATTGCTTACTTTTGGACAGGGAACTATCGATTATAAGATAGGAAACCTGCCAGTAAGATTATCTTTCCTTTTTCTGCACTCTCCATCAAGGTGACTTATTTATGTTTCATTCAATTACATGCAACAAAGTTATACAACAGGTAGACAACTATTACTGTATTTTACATTTCTGGGAAAACCCTTTCTGCACAAAAATCACCACAAAACAGTGTAGAAGGATCTCGGTTTGAGACAAGTTTATGGGGAAACATCCTGAAATGCTCAAACATCTCCTTGTAAAGAAGGCAGCTTTCAGCATTCCCTCCCCCACTTCAGCTAGGAAAGGAATTTCTTGGTGGAAAGTGAAAAATAAATGTTTATTTAGCAAGCGGAGTGAGCACAGGGGCAGGGAAAAAGGTATAACTGTTAGTATTTGAACCTTCTCACTGTGGAGAAAGCTGATGTATTGAGAGTTCTGCCTGGCTTCTCCTGAGCTCCGTAGCTCGGATGCCGTGTCCCTGCAGCTTCCCCGCCGGGCCGCGGCGTTGGGGCTCCCGGTGATGCTCTGGTGCTCGGACTGGAGCAAGCTGAGCAGCTCCAGAAAAAGCAGCCACAGTCCCGGGAAAAACTTCTTGCCTCGGCTAACAAAAAGAAGCTAGCTACAAGCAAAGAATTTAACTCCCTCTCTCCGCTACAGAGCAGAGCTGAGAAAAAAAAGGAGGGAGTATCTGTGTTTGAACACAGACCGCTGAAAGGATTCCCCCGGCTACCCGCCTCTCCCAGACCTAGCTTAAAGTTAAGGACCCATTTCTGGGCATAAAGCAGACAGAAGGACATAGAAGATACTTAATGGCGCTCTTACTCTCATGGAAAAGCCACCAATCAAGAAATACTAACCAATACTTACAAAGCAATCACAGTTGGACAGAAAGGAATTCTTCCTCTAGTATAATTGAAGCTGGCTTTCATTTTCTTAAAGATCACAGAAAAATATATTTATAGATTGTGGAAGAAGCCATCACAATATGAATTCTCTCAGTTCTACAGTAAGGTTTAATGCTGCATGAATAATGTGTCACCCCTCTGCCACAAAGGATTTAGACATTATTTTATATTACAGGACTCAAAGCAAATAGGATTTCTGTAACTGAATTAATTTAGCAGTGATTAATGGTTCATTTGATCAAACAAAAAAGCTTTCTGTTTGCTAGGAAAAGGGCATGTGAAGGACAGAAAAAGACTTTTTAGGGGTCTTTCAGCTTGCAAATATACTTGCAAAATACTCGGCACATTATTAAAAATACCCATCTGAGGATGATCTTCAATTCACTTTTCTTCCAAATTTGGTGTCATGCCTTTCTCTACAGATAGTAGAGAATTTTTTTGCATTGGTGGCAGGGATTACTGACATAAAAGGCTTTGCAAATGAAAGCAAAAACACACACCACGCACTGCCATTGCATTTTATTTTCCACTAGCTAAATCAATTATTTGAATAGCTGTTCTGTATCTAATGACAGCATTAAAATGTTGGCATGTAGAGATTAAAAAAATAAAATCTTGGTTTTCACCCTGTTTTTCCCAAAGCAGTTAATAATTTTGGCCAAATATTATTCAGGACAAGTACTATCACCATCTGCTACCAAACTGTAATTCAATAATCCAGGATATTAATTTTAAAGAGATTTGGCACCATTGTACAGTTAGAATTCTGTCATGAACAGCAAACAAACTGCAGTATGAAAGCACTTCTTTGTATTTCCAAGATTCAACTTGCTTCAAAACATGTATCATTTTGGCCATCATCCAGGAGGTATAATACATCTAGAGGTTTTGTCCTACAGTTTCAAAGACAAGGGTCATCTCTTCTTCTTGAAATTCTTCTTTATTTCAATGACTGGTAAAGCTATAGATATAATACCTCACAGAAGAAAACGCATATAATTCACAACTGGTTCCAAGAAATTGTCAGTATATGATCAAGCATAAGCCAGCTAGTCTTGGGAGATGTGAAATGTATCAAGTACTTCACCAGAGAGTTCACAGGGATTCATATTTAACACAGCTTTCTCAAACATTGCTTCAAATATCTGTATGTGGCACTTTAAGTATTTTTATATAGGGAGCCACACACTAAAATCTAATAAACGATAATGAAACCATGATACACAAGCCACAAAGTGGTTTTGCATGTCAAGACTTCTACAAGGAGCAAAATGTATAGAAAGGAAAAATGGAAATAATTATAATTTTTCCTCCTTCCAATCAAACTATATCAATCTCTAAATCAATCAAAGAGAAAGACAGAAATTATTGATTTTGAAAGCATCTATCTGAAAAATTTTTTAAGGCATAGTATGAAAAAAAGAAAATTTTGATCCCACATCAAACAGAAACAATCACTGAAGACACATTTGGTTAAATGAATAGATTATCTGAGGTACAGAAGATGTATGAATACTTTGTCACATACAGCAGAGTAGATTAATGAGAAGATTCAGAATGCTAATGCAACAGACATAGCTACTTGCACTCTGTCCCTGCAGTTTTTTAATATTTAACTACAAGAAACCTTCTAGGATATGTTATTTTACAGGAAATTGTAAGGATGAAGTAATTTAGTATATATATATTGAAACAATGAATGCAATTTAAATTTTAAAAAGCACAGTTTTGTTAAATACTTTGGCAAATTTGGAATGCTTAGGGTTACTAGGAAAGGGTATCTTCTATAATTAAACCCTGCATAGGCACTTGTTAAATAATTATTTTAAAAGAAGATGGATGACACTTTCAAGAAACCCATTGAATTTCAGGTTATATGACTAGCCACAATCAAGATTAGTCACAATCAAAATATTTGATTGTGACTAATCTTTTATTAACCACACAGACAAAAGTAGTGAATGGTAAAGACCAAAACACCTGAATCAAATATTGTCATTGTCAAAATTTATTTAGATATTACTTCACCTTGTCCTGAGAACAGCTGAAGATGATTTTTGTGGAAGGCAGAGAAGGGTTGTTTCTGTTGTGTTTTCTGTATTCTGTATCAAGAATATCTATCAAGCCTTAAAATGTGGGTTTATCACATGCTGAAATCTCCTAGGTTGTTAGCATTTTTTATCATATTGAATGTTTAATGATCACTTTCATAGTTTGGAAAAGAAATCTTCAATCATTTCAACATTCATATGTCAAAAGTATATAAAAAGGAAAATTTATAAACGAAGATAGTGTTCAGCAAAAAGGCAGCTAGTGAGGTCAAGCACTTGCATCTACTGTGTATAACTGAGCCTAAATTTGCCAGCTCAAGCTTATTTCCATGACAAATACATAAAATATACTGATCAGATAGCCTCTAATTGCCATTTGACTTTTAACCTCTAGGATTAACTCTATACTATCTAAAATATAATGAATGACAAAATATCATTAGACTATATAAGAGTGTCTCACCACAGGAACATGTCTCAAAATCTCAAAATACCCATTTCAGAAAAAAAGAAATGAGAGTTCAGTAATATTTTTATGCACTACTCATATTAATAACAGTACTTTAGTGCATTACTTAAACAAGTTTACATTTTAGAGTGCTTATTCTCAGAAACTGTCATGTCTGTGTCTGATTTTTTAGGCTTCCACCTAACTGCAGGTGGAAGACCCATGTTTAGCCCATGTCATCCTTTTGTGCATGTCATAGTGAGGTAGCTCTTTCCTTTTGCCATGTACACTGCATAATTTTAAATAGAGCATTAATTTATAGTGATCCAATAAGGGGAATAACTGAAGGAACAATAGACTAATGATTGAGTAATAGTCTGTAGAAGTTATTAGATCAGACTGCGGGAAGAGCAATTTAATATTATTTCTTGTCCTCTGTAAGGGAGTAAAAACAATTTCCCTGAAACTTTTCATATGCTTGTTCAAATAAATTAGTGCCCTTGTATTTAGTGTAAATATAAATCATTATCCTTGCTCAAATGCATCATCATTTTTCTTTCTTGTCTCCTTAATGCTAACTTTAGTGTTTCTTGCCTTAGAGAAGATTACAGTTAAATTCTTCCAATTACCAGAAGACTAAACATTTCATGAATGGAAAATATTCCAGTAATAGGAAAGAATTATCTGCAGATAATGCTATTTCTTTTTGTTACTAACTCATGTCATGATTACTTATAGCATGTTATTGCAACAGGTATCAAAGTGCAAAAATATTGGCAGGGATAGTCTTGCCTTATGTATATTTCTATGAATTTCTGACTGTTGAGGATAATGACCTTATCTTTCCAGTGCCTAAAAGCAAAAAGTCACATTTGATTTCTAATTGATGCTGTATGTTGATAGCATGTGACATATTTATTGCATAGTCCCCTTTGTATGAAGCTATGATGTCAAAAAAGAGAAAAGAGCTGCTCTCCTCCCTTCCTAGACACATACACAATTAGATAAAAAATGTGATAACTAAAAGGTCTATGCTCTTAATAAGGTGATTACTCTCCATAATTCTCTGTGAATTCTTAGCAGCATAAACATTATCATTAAGGCTGTTACAAAAGTGGACTGAAATAGAGGGAAAATTGAGACCTGGTACTACAGTATTTAAGTGGGGTTGCAAAATCATTTAATGAACAAACAAGAGGGTAAAGGTACATGTAAAAGATAAAGCTGTTCATTCCTGCCACCATATGCTTAAAAAGAGCATTTTATATATCTAGATTTTTTGTGTTAAGGATTCAGTTTTCTGGTCAAAGTAGGGATTTCTGAATTCTGAGAATTCAGAAATGTTAATGCAATCTTGGGTTTAATGATTTTTTGCCCTCTTAAATTTAGAAAAGCAAAAAGGACTCATAATAAAGTAATCATCCTATTTTAATGGATTTTTTTAATTGTTAAAAGTGTAGCTTTATATGCAGCTTAAATGAAGAATAAAGGAGGAGAGCATTCTTCTGAATTCAGGAAAGGTTTTCAGGGAGAAAAAATAGCAGTTTTAACCACATTCAGCTTGTAATGAGGAGTTTTATTTATCATCATGTACATATTTTCTGTGAGACCTTGACACTTAAAAAAAAAAATTGCTGTTGTTGTCTTGGTTTTGTTTGTTTGGTTGTTGTTGCTGTTGTTTTCCCAGGGTCTCGTACCAAATTCCTGAATTCATATATCTAAGAGTGTGAGGTTCTGTCACTATGGTTGTATTAAGCCTTGCAATCCCTCAGTAGTTCTACATAGTAGTGGGCCAGTTGTCATTACTTTTTGATATATGTTTGAAAGCTTCATGAGAAAAGATCTGTAAGTAAAATGCTCCCTCTTCTTACCCTGTCACTACCCACACCACACTTCCTGCTGCTGGATTTCTGTGTAACTTGTAGACATGGATATACTCCTTTGTCATGGAAACATTTAAAAAAAAAGGTAATGAGGTGAAACTAAATGCAAGAATAGAGTTTTAATTATTTCTGGAAAGTTTTTTATTAGTTTCCATGCTGTTAACAACAAGAATAAATTATTTTGCTGGTAGTTCAAAACAATCTCTCAGTATCCTATTCAGAGGATTAGAAGACTATAAAGAGTTGGGATCATTTGGTAAAGGAGCAAGAACTCCATGCTTAAGGAAGGGATGTGCTTGGGGCATTGTAAAAGAAGTTGTTCATGGGTAATTTAAAGCCAGAGAGGAAAATGCATTGAGCAAAGAGCTTGTTATGGTAACAAGCTGACTTATTTTATGGGAATTGTCACTGGCCATCCTAGCAACCTATCTGATTATTTTAAATAGTGACAAATTGAGTAAATTAAATGTTATTTTTAGCTAATACCATATATTCAAAAGACACATATAGCTGCTGCTTTCCGTCATCAAAAATTCAACAAAACCACACATATTTCCAGCAGGAAGCCCACAGCTTGGTGAAGCATCATAAGAACTATGACACTAACACAGTGATCTGAATTTAACTGGAAATTAGTCACATTTCACCTTGTCTTTGAAATACTCTGAAACAGACTAAAACAGAAGATAGCTGTAGGTGTAAATATCTTGATTCAATCATGCTGTTTGATGTCGTCCCACTACCAGTAGGATTCAGAAAGGTTCTAGTCCCCAGTATCTCAGCAATGCAGGTGTAGCAGCTGAAACTAGAACAGACATGCAGGTAGGACATGCAGGTAGGTGTGTTACTACATGGGGTTAAAAAGCATGCTGTCTTTATGTTAAAAGCATATGTGGTGATGTTCTGTTTTTCTACTTTTTGCAAAAAATTATGAAAGATGAAATGCAGTGATTTTGGCTGGTATTTCAAATGGGTCCAAAATGACAGCCCTTGGTATTAGTGTAACTTTTACAACTTAGAAGAGTTATGAAACCTGCAAGGAACACCATTGTCACACAGTTTAGTATTACTAAAGGTTTTCCAAAAGGTAATAAAAGTGTCAAGGTTAAGCTGCATACAATATTCTATTAATCAGTATCTAGCTCTAGGTCCATTTTTGCCTCAAGGCTGCCCATCTTCAAGGAGCTCAGCAAGGAGTTTACTTCATTTTTTCACTCAGTGTTTGTACAGAACCAATGACACTATTCCCTTTCTCAAGCTGCTTTTCAAAGACTTTTGAAAAGGGGTATATGAAAAATAGGGAGGCATTGTATGTAGTTCATTATTTATACTGGAAAGAGTAATATAATTAGGTGCATTATAATCTCTTTACTACCCCATACTATCCCTAAATGGGAACATTGGAAAAACACACAATGCTTAAGGAACTGTGAACTGTAATAAAAGCTTGTTTTCAGGAATTATTATGTAGCCTTTAGAATAAATTGTGAATATTTCTTTCCTAATCATTAAAATGCAATATGCTTTATGAAAGACGTAAAGGTTGGATGTTCTATGCAACAGAAATCTTGACTATATTAAAAGGTCAATATTTACTAAAACAACACAAATATAAATTGAATAAAAATAAGGATTACTAAATATTTGTATTTGCTCAAGCTGGTTTATTTCTGAAAGCAGTGAGTACTAGGAAAACAAAGCTTTTTAAAAGCCTTATGTGTGGAGGCCCATGTGCCTACTGGAGAGAGGCTAACAGTGATGCAGTGGAGAAACGCACCGTAGTCTCTGGGCATTCTCCACAGGTTAGGGGGGAACTAACATGAAGGCTTCCCCCATGGTGCCCTGCATTAGGTTAATTCATCCCAGTTCTGTCTTCCCCATTGGCCCATTGGCGTTCTCTATCCTTTCTACCCTTATATGCTTATGTTCTAGTAAGCTCTCCCTTCCTTGTCATCCCATTGGCCTTTATAACCCTGCCTATCCACCCTGGCATTCTCTGTTGGTCCCTTCCCTGTGTACCACCCCTGAGCCCTGAGATCATTGGATTGCTGACACTCTTCCCCTCCCCCTCTTTCCCTGTATTTATACTCTGGACTCTCCTTTGTCTTGATCTTCTGCCCCTGGATCCCTTTGTCATGTGGACACAATAAACCCGTGTGAGAGCCCTACACAGATGACTCTCCTGCATCCCATCTGTTAGCTATCCATGGCACGCTAGGGTGCAGACTGAGTGTGTGCTGCATGCCTGCCCAAACACTCTCCACCCAGAGAAGCTTGTGGGGAAGGTAGCAGCATCTACCACCCTGCCTTGCCGCTACACTTATGAGTGAATATTCAGGAATATCTAAAATTGTTATGAGAAAATAGTTTTGTTTGTGATCGCAAAACTCCAAACAATAGACATGACATCACTAATAGAAGTGTCCTTTATGAATAGCTTAATAAAATCTATGCATTGCTTGTAACTATGTCTTGAAAAACAGCCTTGAGAAGAGAATAAAAATTCATACAGATATTCTAACTCTCTCCAATTGATGTTCCTCCTCATTCTGCTGTTTGTTAATTTTTGTATAGCTCTGGTAAAAGTGAGAATATCTGACAGAAATTAAAGCTGCCTAATTCTACTTGCAAATAAAGGACTGAAAAAATGACACCTTCACTTTCATGAATCTCTGAGCATTTTTAGACATTAATTTTATTTTTAAAATATTATTTTAAACTACAGAACTTCCTTTAAACTTTTAGAACCAGATTGTAAGTACTTCTTTTGGGTTTGTATCATAAGACTGATGTCATATGGAAGCATCTACAACACATAATATTTTCCAGTTTTGATGAAGTACTGGGAAAGGGATTTTTTTTTAGAATTTATAGTCACCCTTATAATCCTGCTCTAAAAATAATAAAATTCACACAACTTAGACTATACTAGTTTGTTTTGCTCATCTGATAGACTTTTTAAAAAGTCAAATTTTTGCCAGCTGCACTAAATATCTAGTGAGGTCTCCCTTTTGTAGACTCATCTACAGCATTTCAAATTCCTCTGACTGAAATAGTTCAGATCCCTTACTTCTGAGTGAAAAACCTGAGTCACAGAAGCCTCAAATTTAGTACAATTTTTTTTGTGAAGGGACTGGACTACTTAATATGATTTTAAAAGAAGGTCTAGCACACAATGAAGTACTCTCTTCTGTAGGAGCCGAGTTCTGTAAGGAAACCTCTGAGTCCCATAGATTTGTCTCTCTATACCAGCCAACGACACCTGCCCTGGACCAGGACACCTGAAAGCAATTAAATCATGTTTTTTCAGACCAATTTCTAAAGCAAAGCTAAGTCCAGTCTGGCAACTTTGGAAATATTCCGGGAAGGACCAGAAATAATTTCAGAAGAAATTTCAAAGCATAGTGATAACAAGATTTAGGGACAGAGGTCCAATGTGTTGCAGATCCTTGACTTTCTCCAATCTGCAAAGTGTATATCTTTGTCACAGGGTGGGGGGAGGGAGACACCTTTTGGATCTGCCTAATGGCCAAAGAAAATAAACAAATATAATTTAACCTAAGGAACAAGCTATAGTTAGCTAGCTGAAGACAAAGAGTTCAGGAGTAGAAATATTGACAACATAAATATCTCAAACTTGTAACAATTTCTTCGTAAAGACAGAAAATGACATGAAAAGGAATTGATGAGACATCCATGACTCCGTGAAAATTGTTTGAAAAAATTCAAAATCGCTTTATCTACTAAAGCATTTCCTTTCCTACAAGAAGTCCTCCAAACAAACCTGTTTGATGAATTATATAACAGCATTATAGATGCAGTACAAAATGCAGTGCTGGAAGAAAACAAATAATGGAAAAACAAAAAGCCTTGACCAAACTGAAAAATTCAGAATAAAACTTAAATGAGGAGGAAAATAAAATTACACAAAAGTAACAAACCAAACCAACCAACTAAACAAATAAAAAAGGGAATAAAAAAAAGCTCCAAAATTCTATGTGTAGAAAGTGTAATTTAAATAAATGCTGCATTAAAACTCAAAATACTTATGTAAAGTGGTTTCCCTTAAGTGGAAATGTTAATGAACTTAATTAATTCCACAGTTCCAGTTAAAGTATTTGCTTAAAAGAAAAACTTACTCAGTTTAAACTTTACTGTGACAGTTTGGAATATAAACAGACTACTACTTTAGTAAAAAATAATATATAGATTGCAGAATTCTGCAATTTTAGCAGTACTCTAAAACCTGTGTGATTCTATAAGGTAGAACTTTCACTTTTTTACTTTAATTTACCTAATTTTAGACACTTATGTTCAATTTTTTTTTTTCCTGTGAGACCCTGTGCATGAAGACCAAGCTACCCAACCCACCTGAACAACCTGTGCTGGTGGTCTGTCATCCTTACAATGAAATGGAACTTCATGACATTCAAATGGAAACCCCTGCATTTCAGTTTGTCTCCATTGCCGGTAGATCTGTCATTGGACACTACTGAAAATGGGGTAGTATTGAGACTGTTTCTCTCAAACTTTCAAAGTTATTGTTGCCTTCCATCGGGGGAGCTGTGAGGAGTTCTATTAAACCAAGATGGTCTAGAAAGAAATTAAGTCAAACGAGACAACATTGTACCTGAGAACTCTTTATTGGCCCCGAAAAAAAGTTGTCGTACTAAAGAGGTCTGGAAAAGACAGAAAAGGATGGTGAAGCGAGAGAGAGGAGACAGACAGAAAAAGCGGGCATTACCGCCCGAAGTCAGGGAGTGCCGCCGCCGGCCAAGTGTCAGGGAGCGCGTGCCCCCGGCTGCTGCGGAGCCTGCGCAGCTCTCGGAGAGGCGGCTCCACAGGCGCAGCTCCTGCGGCCGCGGGCAGCCGGACACCGGCCGAGTGAGGGACGGGGCGCTCGGGCGGGAGGGCCGGAACGCCGGACGCGATGGCGGCGGGGATCGTGCTGGCGGCCTGCACCGGCGAAGCGGGGCCAGAGGCGGGCAGGAGCGCAGGAACGAAGCGGGCAGGGCGTCGAGGCGGGACAGGGGCGGCTGGGACAGGCGAGGGGTGGGGCGGGACACGGGCTGCGCACAAGGCTCGGAGGGCAGCCGGAGTCCGGCCAAATGCCCGGCGAGAGGGAGGGCGAGTACTTGCGGGAGAGAGTAAGGGCCGGCAAGGGCGAAAGCGCCAAAAGGCAGGCTGGAGCTAGGGCAAAAAGGACAAAAACAGGCTAGGGCCAGGGCAAGAAGCAGACGACCAAAAGACCAGACCCAAAGACTGAGACCTTGTGCCTCAGTTATTTTTATGCCCCGTCTCCTCCCATGATCTGCCTGCTGACAGGAGACCACCGGCACAGTGTTCCAGCGTTCCACTGCAGTCCATTGGTGGAGACAGCTTTCCATCTATTGGAGAGCCCCTCTGGAGGGTGCAGTGTCCCTGGTGGTCTGCTGCCTGCGTGTCCCGTGTGGGACATGAAATCGTTGCCAGGCAAAGTAAGAGACAAAGCTTTCTCCCATCTTCTCCTGCTTGACTCCTGCAAGCAGCACATGTGCAACCCCTCCCCAGCATGCCTCTGACAACAAGTGTTGAAACAGAAATCAAGATTGGCTCCTCACAGTAACATTAAAGAAAAATCCATCACCTCCTATGCTTATCCATACTTAAGAGTTCGTAAGTCAATTCCAGAAGCTGGTCCCTCACAGCAGAAAAGTCCTTAGGTCAATGCAACATAAAATTGTTTAGAAATTATTCTCATAAAACCCCAAGCAATTTAAGAAGACTAGAAAGTTTAAGACTTCCTGTTGTAAAAAAGACCAGAGGTCAGTCAGCACAGTAAGATGACTTATGGAGACATATACGCAACTCAGAAAAAATTGCTTGATGTTTGCTGCTTATTCAAAAGGAAAACACTTCCTGTGGTACACACATGAAGTGCTAGTTACCTAGTAGCTAGCCCCTTTTGTAGCCTGAGAGTCAGTTTCAGGATTCAGATTTCGTAAGAAATCTGGATAACTGTTTCAGATGTGAATGAGATATCAAGACTTATTTTGGAAGGCATCAAATGAATAAACATACCTAAAAAGCCAAATAAAATTAAATTGGAGACATTTAATTCCGATGGATTAAACAGTCAGTTTGTGACTGGTGACTTTGTATTGCCCACTTCTAGAAGTTAAAAAGGAGATGTCAGGCCCTGAGAATTGTTCCAGTTGCCTACATCAAGGCATGTGTCAGATTTAAAATGCAAGTGTTGGACCTTGGTCACCTTGCCACATGCCCATTGCCGACTCATAGCTGTTTTAATTCACTATTAAGAACCAAAATTCAATCTAAATCCCTGCCTACCTTATTTACCTAAAGTTATCTAATAAATCCAGATAATGCAGAGTTCAGGTCAGAGCATGTATGAAACACAAACAAAATCATTTTATAGTAACAAAGCTGTCATGTCACATGTAAGAATTTGATTTCTAAGTTCATTTGAACATGAAGTAAGCTCAATCCATTTCCAGTTGCAGAGAAATCCTCTAGAGTGCAAAATAAATAGATCACTCTCCAAGTTTTTGTTTGAAACTGAGCCACTTCACAAAAAGATAGGCATAACCCTAGTGCCAAAAGAGAACAAGCCAGAGTGATAGCTAGGGGTGGCAAGTAAGTCCCCACTCATCCACTCACTAAATAAGTCAGTCTGTCTCAGCATGAAGGGGGAGAAGCAAGAAGGGCAAATGTTGGAGAACTTGTGAATCAAGGGACTACTTAATAAATAAAAGGAAAAAAAAACCCAGCCCTCCAGTGATGGAAGAGCAATCACTCACCACCAGCACACTGATGGCCAAGCAGTCCCCAGGCAATAGTTATTTAACAAAAACTTCCACGCCAGTTTCATTGGTGAACAAGATCTGACATATAAAATATCACTTTGATTAGCTTGGGTCAGCTGTCCTGGTTGTGCAATCTCCCAGGCTCTTGCTCACACCCAGCCTACTTCCTGGTGGGGCCACAATAAGAAACAGAGCTGTGGTCCAAGTGCTGTTCAGCAGTAGCTAAAACATTGGTGTATTACCAACATTGTTTTGGTGATCCAAAACATAAAATGCTGCAGGATGTTATGAAGAATATTTTCTGCATCCCAACCAGATCCAGTACACCCATTCTCAATTAATAACTGTCTACAAACTTCTTGGAGACCTCAGTCTGGGCCTACGGTCATGCTTCCAGTGTTATTCATCACCATCTATATACACAGGCTCAGAACACAGGCGATGTGTGTCCTGTCCTACAAAGATATTCCTATGGACAGGCATTTGACTCAGGAACTGCTCTATAAACTTCTGAAAGTGTGGGAAATAAAAATAAAGATCCTTTCTTTTCACTTTTGTTCACTGAAAAGCACTCTGGGACTGATTCAGCTGCAGGCTGGAGAGTCAGTTGATAGCCACCTTGTGTGTAAGGCAGTGATTAGCTGGGGACATTCATCGGCACCATACGAACAGAGGGATGATTGGATAAAGGGACGTGTGAATAATGATACTGCAGGGGCAGGCAGCCAATGAGTGCTTCTTTCGTTACGTTTAGGTATAAAAAGACTCGGTTTGTTACAATAAATGATCTTCAGAGCAGCAAGGAAATGCATGTGTCTTTGATCCCCATTGCTACAAAAATATTTTTGATTAAAAGCAAACAAACAAAACAACAAAAAAACCCCAAACAAACAAAGCAAAAACAAACAAACAGGGTTCTGAAATATAATGATTGCTTATATAAGTGTTTTGTATGACAAAATTAAAATTAGGGACCTGAATACCAGTCATCCCATGCAGTGCTCTGGTGCATTCTGATGGCACATGCTATTGCTTACTTGATAAAGTATGTGTCTAGCAAGGAAAAGAAGCCGAACTCAAAAGTCTTTACTCATCTTTACTTACGAATGTTCATTAAGGACTTCCTAACCTTTTCTTCAGTAAGAGCAAAGCAGTAGAATTCTACCAATTAGATTAGGAAAAAGATGCGTGTTTGCCTCATGGACAAAACAGAGCTACCAATCAAGCAATGCATGAACAAATCAGAGAAACCAATCTCAAACAATGTGTGACTTTGTAGACCAAGATAAGAAGTAAATATAAATAATGTCTAGAAGCACAATAAACAGCTTTTGCTTGATTCACATTGAAGCGCACTGAGTTCTTTGGCTTTTCTCCACATTTACTGAATACAATTGAATTTACTCCTCTTAGCTGCCTACATTTACAAAATTATTTATCAATATAATATTCCGCAATAAAGAATATTTCCACTAGAGACAACAAACTCAGAAAGTCCCCTTTGTGGGCTGTAGCTCAGCTCACTCGGTCTCTTATCAGTCCCTCCAGTGCTAGAAAATGCTGTGGCCCAGGCCCAGCCTCGGTGGGCCACAGGTGGGAGTTCTAGGTGCTCTTCTGGGTTTTCAGTCTAGAGCAGGTTCAAACAGTTCCAAGAAAAAGGAAAACCACAGTCCAGGGAACTTCTCTGCCTTAGCTAGCTAAAAACTAACTGAAAAGCACAGGAGAGCTCTCTCCCACTGTCCGCTCTGTAGACAACACAGTCCAGGAGAAGGATGTGGGGGAGCAAGTGCAGTTTCTGCTAACAAACTCCACTCTTCTTCTCTCCCCCCCTTCACTCTCAGAATCAGTCTTAAAGGTGCAAAACTTATTTCTGGGCTAAGCCGACAAATGGGGATACGAGCATCATAAAGTCATCCCAGGACACAGTATTTGATATTTCTCCTCTATTTTAAATATGTTTGTTCTTAGTTTCATTTAGTGAATAATGAAAGAATATTGGTTTTCTTATGCATCTGATACATCTCTTTGCCTTTTTCAAGACTCAAAATTTTCTCTGTGTAACTCAGTACAGTTATACTAGGACATTCTCTCATACAAGTATACAGTTTTATTTTTATTGCTTGCTTTGGTGTTTTTATTAGGCCTTTATCTTATTACCAGTTTAGACTTCTTTTGGATCATGGACAAGAACTTCAAGTGGCTTAATTTAATCATCCTTAAGTTGTCTGTCCAGTGTTAAACTAGTCAGCAGTTAAGACAGATGAGTCATCCTCTAGGAATGTCAAAGTCAGTTATTTAAATAAATAGAATAAACTCCTTTCTGAAGATAATTGTCTGTTCTTTCATGAATTTTGTAAAGAACCCAAAAGAGTCTTGGACCACACACTCAGATATTACATTAATAAAAGAGAATATCTCTTCTTTCTAATTTGTGACTGTAAAACAGTGAAGTATTGCTAGTAAGATTTTGGTGTTAGAACGTATCAAAGATTCATAAGGATGTTTATTGTGGAGCTTTCCTGTTCTGAGGAGGCTGTAACCTGATCTTAAGACTCCTCTTATCAGACACCTGATAAAACCCCAGGTCTGCTTCCCCCTCTCTGCTCTCTCTGCTTTCTCGGCTCTCTGGGTTTTGCTCAGGCTCCCAGACCTCCACCTCCTCCCAGCCCCGGCATGAGGTTTGGGGGGGAAATAAAATGGACTCTCATGATAAACAACGAAGAGACTTGTCTCATCTGTTTTCCCTGTGATCGGCTGTGGTCTCCCTGGACATACTGATGTCACAATATCATCATAGTCCCTCTCTGTAATCTCTCCGAAAACATCAACTTTCCAGAGGTCACATCAATAATATCCATCCATATTCAGACCAGAGCCTCAGCTTCAGCAAAAGAAGGCAGGTATAAAGTACAGTGTAGAAGGCAAAGGCTTATGTTGTCAAGGGCATGCTCCACCTGAAAGTTAACATTAAAGGCTAGAATTCTGGGCTCATCTGAGCAAGAGAATAGAAATATACCTGGAAAGGAAACTGAATAAAACAAACATAGGACATGCTCCACCTGAAAGTTAACATTAAAGGCTGGAATGCTGGGTTCATCTGAGCAAGAGAATTGAAATATACCTGGAAAGGAAACTGAATAAAACAAACATGTTAGTAATTATCAGAACAATATTTAGCTCTTTTAAGTCCACTGAATGCACTGATGAGAATGATTATGGACAAGTCAGGTAGGTCATTTGCCAAATTCCGCATTCTGAATCAGTGTGATCCTTCTAACAGAAATGGTCTAAAGAATTACAAACAATTCCCGTGAAAAATGCATATTATATGATTGGCTCTTTGCAAATATTAAAATGAATACTGTATGTGTTATGTTGGAAAGTTATCCCGTATTACTCTCTTTTAAGTAGTGCTGTATTAATCTATTTTAAGTAGTGTGGTAAATATAGTATTCAGGCTATAGCATATTAAAACAGAAACTATATGAGGTAAGATACTTTTTGTAACTAGTGCAAGGAATGGAAAAGATAATCAAGAAAATCTTTGCCTTATCCTGTCTGGATAGAGATAACAACAACAAGACACCAATAATGCAAGAAAAGAATTATTGCCTCCTTATCGGGAAAGCTCAGACTTTGAGGAACCAAGAAGATTGATTTACAAAATGAGGGGGGAGATCTAAAATTAAGCAGAAAAACCCTAGTGTGAAAGGAATGTTTGAATGATGTATGAAATATATGAATATGCAATAGTGAAGTGACGTGCCGAATAAATAGACTCCACAGCCTGATGTAGTTATGAAGTGGGTATATATTGTCAGTGCCCAGCACAAGTGAGATAGTTCTCGTGAAAGCTTTTGACCCAAGCCTTGTTCTGAGCCACATCTTTATTCATGAAGATGTTCCATATGCATTACATTACACAATCTCTGATGCATATTCAAACCCTGGCCCCACCTGTCCTTGCCTCACATGGTAATTAGATCCATGCCCTTCTGAGCATGCATTGTTTGTGGTGGTGGTCACATGGGGGGGGGGGGTCTTTGGTGGTCTCTGAGACTGAAGGTTGTGGTCTTCCTCATGACTGAACTTTTGAAATTTTTTCCTTTGCCTGTGCGCTGTGGTCCCTTGGTACTTAGCTGAGTATGTCTGTCGGTTTTAATCAGCTTGGTAACAGAGGAGCTCCTTTATCTAGGTTTCTTGCATTCCCTGGTCTTCTCCTGATACTGTCCTTTATCGCAAGAAGCTTCAGAAACTTGCAGTTTCCTGTGCTCTTTGTATCATTGTCCTGGTTTAGGGTGAATTTGGGAGAAAACCTCCAAAAGGGGGCCCCTCCAGAAAGAAAAGCCACACAGCCCCTTCCCCCAGCGGGTATGGGAAGGTTTCCTCAGAGACAAGTGCAAAGAACCTGTTTATTTAACAGGCAGAACACCCCCCAGCACACAAAATGAACAATAGCGGATGACAGCACTCTTTCACTGCTCTGAAAAAGATGACAAATTCAGAAAGTCTCTCCTGGGAGTGGTCACTCTGTTGTCAGTCCCTCCGGCGCTGGGGCAGCTGCTGCAGGCCACAAAGTGCAAACTCTTGGTGTTCCCAGGCCCCAGTCCGGAGCAGGCTTGAGTGGTTCCAAGAAAGGGAAGGAAAAACAATCCAGAGAAAAATTCAGGCTTAGGTAAACTAACTAATGAGAAGAAGCAAAAAGTAAGAGCAAAGCAGAAGCAAAGCAGAAGCAAGAGTAAGAGCAAGAGCAAAGCAAAAAGCAAAAGCTTTGCTTTGTTCCTAAGAGCAGTGTTTGCACTTGGACTTTTCATCATCTGCTCAGGTGCCTCATTATTTAAGAACCTCAGATTCATTATGCATTTTAGCATTTTCCCTGGCATGCTAGAAGTGTAATTCTGGCTACCAGCAAAACCAAATTCCTGAGGCAGTGAGGAGACTTTACTTGAGGCAGATTTCTGTCCCACAGAGCCAGCAGTGAAGGCAATCCAACAAGCTTATATCATCAGGCCTGAAGGGCCAATTCAACACAGGTAAGTGTTAAGGAAGATGGTGAAATGGCCATTTGACAGTACTTAAATAGCAGGGAGGCAAAATTTCAAATTATTTAACAATGTAGATGGTAATCTTGAAGACCATGGTAGTCCCAATGATAAAATTGTTCATTCATTCAAAACCATCTGCTTGGTCACTCTTCTACTACAAACAGGAAATTACTTCATTGACATCTGAACCAAAAGGAGCTAGTATGGATCATTCTCAGAAAAATAAGAATCTAAAGGACTCTGCTTTTGTACTGATTACCTAATTCAGATGAGTTAAAAGTACTATAGACAGATGAGATAATGAGATGTAAACTGAGGACTCAAACCTCTTAGCAAAATACTAAACTGAAAAGAAACCACTGTTCTTGATAAGGGACCAGATCAATGGATAACAATCTTACATGTCTAAATCCTAGAAAAGTCCATCAGGCATACAGCAGAGACCAATAATATAGCATCTTATTTGGTATTTATCCTTTTTCAAACATGAAATAAATGTCCTCTCAGAAATGCCAGTGCAGTTGTCATATGCTTGTTTTGATAATATGAATACTATTCTCTTGTCTGTGTAATTCACCATGAACTGACTAAAACATTAGAACAAAAATGAAATTGACATGACATATAGTTAAATTAAATATTTTTGTACTCAAATCCAGTGGTTGGAGTTACTAATAACTCCCCTTTTCTTTTGCATAAAGTGACTAGTTCTTTGCTTGAAAATTTAAGAGAAATGCCATAGACAACTGATCAATCAGTCAATTATAATATGTGCCAGAAGTTGGCTTCTTCAACCCAATCTGTCCATGAGGACTCTTAGGACTCCCATCACATCTGTCTGGTGTTATTGAATGTGGGAAAGCAGTGTTCAGTGAAGGATGCTTGTGGAAATATTCTAACAAATCCTCAAGTAATGGTTATATCAGTGTACTATCTAATTTATCAAAGCAGATCCAGCTGTTGACATGAACCTTTTAAACAGTAATGTTAGAGTTCCTACTCTGTCCAACTTATGTAGCAAATCAGATGCCTGAATACAGAAAGTCTCTCAAATCTTGTCCATTTGCCCAACAGATCTTCTTAACTGTGCATTTAAAAATAATTTTTTTCCATCATTATGAATTATGGTTTCAAATGGGGAAAAAACTAATGCTAGTCCAAAGTAATTTACAGTGTTGAATCAGCAAGCTTTCCAAACAATTACATGCAATTCTTTCAGTTTAGAGATACTCAGAACTTAATAAACATACAGAACTTACTGAAGAATGTTCCAACTGCTGCATTTCCCTACAAGGGCTTGGTTTTGTACATCCCCTGGGATGTAAAATATTTGTGTGATGTTTGACTCCAAGTCACCACTTTCAAAAACTCTTTAATAATCAAAATTAATTTCCTAAGTTAATATGCTCTTCACATAACTTTTTATATTTTGATACATGTAAATATCCATTTATAGTAACAATACTTGGAACATCAGAGAAGAAAGTGAACTGGACTTATTTAATAATTTGAGGTTAAATGACAAAGAAGCAGCAATGACAATAGAATCAAGCACCTATATGTGAGACTGTGACAAACTTTCCTGCAATAATTATCACATAAATAATTTCTACCCTTAGGCTACCCATAGGCTATTTTCTACCCTTCTACATGGTTTTCTGTAATAAAATAAATACAAAAACATTTTAATCTAATTTAGGAGAATACCAAAACAGGCCACCAAATATCTTATGTATGCATATAGCCACACTACTTAATACCATGAAATAGCAAAATTTAAAAAAGTTAATTACTCAATCTTTATCCTTAATTTCTTCAATGAAATTTATGAAATGAATCCTTTGCTATGAGAAAGAGTTTACAAAAAGATAAATTCCAGATCTCTTCTTTCTCATCAGCTGGATATTATAATGGGAGATTTATGTGTAAGTTTTAAAGTATAACATATTGCAATTTGAGAAATATAATGGTATAGAAATCTTAAGAAGATGCTTTCAAATTTGAAAAGCTGCCATGACTAGGGAATGACATCAAAAAGTTCTCTCAGCTTTTGCAAATTATTTGTACATTTCATTTGCAAAAAGAGCTTTTATTTTTCCAATTGCTTCCCATAAAAATTTATAGAGAAAATAAGCATTACCATGTCAGACCAAGATGTATGATAAAAATCAAGTAGGTGGCTGAAGTTCTCTGAATATAAAGTATCAAAGATGTGTATAAAATTGTTTCATATTCTGCTGTACAGGAATAATGATGTTGCAAAAAGATGATCTTAGGCTCCAGGAACCATAATTATTACAATATCAAAGAGTCAGGATTGTTTGATTTGGTTTTGATTTTTCTTCTTTCCTTTTTATTTTTTCCCCCTTTTCTTTTATCTCTCTACAATATGGCCATAATGACAGTTCCCAGTTACTGAAGAAGTAATTTTATACAGGAAATACATGCAGAACATTAGATAATCCTTTCTTATGGAGTTTAGATTTTCCAAAGCTTCATTTCCTTTGCTTTATCTATCTATGTTATACAGTAAGAGAGTCTTAGAAGTTACAGTAATAAAAAAAAGGTTTTTCCTAGATCTGTAATGATGAACTAGTTTTAGCTCAAGCAAGTTATTGAATCTGTAAACTGAAGAGCTTGAAAAGTTATTTGAGGTCTCAAATAAAAGGCTATTTATGAAAACATTTAGTTGTTTCTAGTCTTGCTCTTGAAATCTAAATGCTTGAAATCTAAAGAAATCCTAAACAAACAGATTTCTAAGGATAATTATCCTGATTCTTTCATTTCTGCCACTGAAAAAATGAAGCTGAGCTTTTCTTCAGAGGGGTGGGGTAGGAAATTCCTTTGCTATGGGTGATCTACTTGAACATCAATTGTATTTTTTTCATTCATATTGTATGAATGCAAACTCATAGGAGAACGCAAACTCTTCACAGGAGCTGTGAGAGCTTTATTAGAATATCAATATGGATAAAAACAGTACACAAACATTAGATTTGTTGATTCTGCTTCTGTCAGTAGGGATTAACTGACTAATCACTAGTGGACTGTGCATAGAGTAAAATAATAGTTAGAGGCTGGGTAAAAACATGAATGTTATTGCACTGCTCCCTCATCCTCAAAAAGACTTACTATACCAAAGGAAGAAATCAATAATGAGCCACCCAACAATTTTACAAAAGCAATCTATAAGACAGTGAATCAAACATTACAGATAAAATTCCAAGCTTAGAGATACAAACTCCACAGAGACACAACCCTGCACTGGCGTGGAACTGGCTACATCCCTTGTCGGCTGCAGAGGCAGCTCTGCCCCCACCTGAGGTGCAGGGGAGGTGTGGTGTCATGTGTTTTTTAAGTATTATTGTTGGTTCTGTTACAAAGGACAGTTATTTTCTGTTAGTTAGGAAAATGGTTTGATCTTCTTGTTAGCGTTCAGGAACACATAATCATGAGAATGATTATATGTAGGTGCTTTCATTGAAGAGCTCTGGGTGTCAGGGGTACAAACCCAAATCTGACCCCAACATGGGTTCGGGACGAACATGTTTTTATATTTTATCGTTATATAACTTTCATGTTTAATAATTAAACTTGTATTGTTCCACTGTATACATAGATTTCATCCAAGCATGGGCTCCTCGTGGTCCCCCTCAAACTTCTAACATAGTTTCTCATGATTCTTCTTACAATTAAACAATAATTATATTTAATTACTAAACAATCATCACATCTAACAATTATATCATTTATCATGTACTGCTTACACAGGTGGAATTTCACAAGATCTGGCAAACACAAAGCCAAACATTTTCAGAGTCTATTTTTAACATTTTTCCAGGGCCCCACTAAGTCTAGCTTCTTTCTAATTCCCCGAATTTTATGATTTTAAAACGTTTTACTATCATTCTCCCCCCTTTGAAAGCATTTTCACTTCACTATAGGTGTAAATGTTTTCACTTGATACAGTCCTTTATTTCTCAATTTATACTTGATGTTCCTCAAATCCATGGTTGTTGTGGATGCTGTCACAAACTGGAGAACCAGAAGATGGTGGGCGTGGATTTCGTGTCAGTGCCTTTATGATTTTCTGGTTCCAGGATGTTCTCTTCTGTATCTGTCCTTTTAAGATGCTGTAGACTAACCAAATTGCTAAGAATACAATTAGTGAGATTATCACACTCTCAATGACAGATTTAATTCATGAACTCACATTCCACCCTAACCCTTTAAAGATTTTGCCTAGCCAGCTCGTAGTCAAATCCTTTTGCTCTTCTTGTGCTTCATGCTCTATTTGTTTCAACTGATTGATGTCATATTCTACATCTGCAGTTACATTTGGGATGTGGACACAGCAATGATCAATCCATCCCTTTAAAAATCCACATAGTCCATGCTCTTTCAGGAGTAACAAGTCTTAAGGCCAATCAATTTTGTAAAGTCATTTTTGTGGTGGCTTGTAATTGTATGTTTAGTTCTTTAAATCCTTCCTGGGTAACTCTTGCCAGTGCTTTTTATTTGTTTATTTATTGTAGTTTTGTTGAATTGGGGTTTTTTCTCTTTTTTTTTTTTTAATAGACTTGTGTAGTCTCGTCCCACAGCCACAGGAGCTGGCGTGTGCCAGCTCGCCGCTCCCGGAGTGGCCCAAGGAGACCACGGATTCCGCCATTCCCAGGTTCTTCACCCCCGGGTAGTGGTTCCATCTGCGGCGTGGGTGGTGCAGGCAAGAGCAGGACTACGAAGCACTGAGGCGAAGGAAGGAGAGAGCGGACACTCGTGTGGGTGCCAGGGCGCTTTATTGTCCCAGGCAGGGCCAGTGACGGTGTCAGGGAAGGAGCGCTGGGGAGGCGCTGATAAAGGGGATGGGCGTGACAGGAGGAGACACGAGGGAAACAATAAACGAAGCCCAGGGGAGGAACAAGGGACACAACTGAACCAATAAGGATTGCACAGGGCAGGGAAAAGGCTCAGGAGGCAAATCATATCTTAAGTAAGGGAAAACTGACATAGAAATTTCTCGAAATAAAGGGGGGGGTGGTTATAATGATGGACAGGAAAACTGGGCAGCACCAAGAGGGAGAAGGTAAACTTATAAGGGCATAAAGGGAAGGACCAGGGGATCGGTCACCTTGACAGACAGGTCACTGGTGGGAAAACAAGGGACAAACAGCTCAGGGACAAACCATTGTGAGGGACAACATGGGGGAAACCAAGGGCCAAACCATAATCTCTACTTATAAAAAATAACCAACTTTACAACAAAACCTGTATAAAACGCACAATGTTACAGACTTGATTCTAGTCTTGACACTTTAAAAAATGTGTATGAATAATCTTAGCTATACTTCCACTTCTATGATCTAAATTTATGATGATTGCAAACTTAATTTTGTAATAATGGAAGCAAGACTTTTCTTATTGAAGAAAATGGCAAGACAGTTTATTAAGTGGAGCTTTTAAGAAATGAAAAACAGCATATGCTAGAAAACTGGTCCAACACGTCTTGCAATATTAAGAGATATTGTAAGCAGAAGCAAGAGTAAAAATAAAGAATTTTCTCATCATCAGGAATATTCTGGAAATGTTTTGAGAATTAAATGCAGCTTGGAGGACTCACAGAATGGGAGAGGAAAAGTTACCTCTACTTACTGGCAGCAGACTGCTGGGAATACAGGAAACTCGACAGACAAATTAATCAGCAAAACAGTGTGAAACAATAGCTGAACTATGAAGGCTGTACTAATGGAACTCATGACTAGCAATCAAGTTCCGTAACATTCCCAGGGAAAATAAAGTCAGACATTGTGATCAAAGAATCATGGAATCATTAACATTGCAAAAGACCTCCAAGATCATAAAGTCCAATCTTTGCTCAAACTCTACCACGTGAACTAAACCATAGCACTAAGTGCCATGTCCAGTCCAGTGACAGACCATCTAGAGAGAAAAGAGACATTTTAAGCTAAATATATCATTTACATCACACAGAGGAAGGATGCTGATGTGATAGAGAGAGCATTAAAACAGAAACATGAAAAACCAAACCAAACACAACCAAAAGCCTCACCAAACATACAAAACAATGATAACAATTAAAGGTATACTCCAGTATTCCTGTTAGGATTGTCAGGAGCACAGTGATTTTCTAAAGTTTTTTTTATTTGTGCTTCACAATGGCAGGTAAAAAGATGAAGATAGTCCCATAATATAAAGTACCCCTGGGTTATCATCCATGATCAGTTGCTTTATTTGAAATACATGAAAATAAAATAAGTAAAAATGACCCAATTATTCACTAAATTACTGAATAGTACAGTTAACCTAAAGTCTTCTACATGAAATGAATGTTCTTCATTATTTAGGTTTGTTTAGTTACTAGGGCTTTTTCAACAAAACACCAGATTATTTGCTTATTTAAAACTCCATATAGCTGTTCAAATGTCAGGTATGTGAATCTTTTCTACTGCGCTGCCAAATGAATTAGAAAATTAGTCTATAAAATCTATAACAACTCAGGATAAATCATAACCAAAGAAAAATTAATTTCCATAATTATTAATCATTCTTATTTGGTGTTTAGGTGATACAAGGTGTTTTGGCAGTTATAAAAAGTTGCTGATATTTTTCTGGCCTTCACAACATCTTCAACAAATGTGCTTATGAACAGATCAGTTTTGGTTCTTCTTTGTAGATAGGTACTATAGTTAAGTAGGCATACAGAATTCCACCGCTTTAGAGGGTCTCCAAATGATGCATTTTGCAAATCGGCTTCAATGCATGCATACAGCGCACTGACAGAATGTTCTTCGATGTCATCCATCCACAAAAGTTGCATAGCTATGTGCTTTCGTGCACAGAGCTTGATTTTTTCAACACTAACATGCCCCTTTTCCCCAAACATAAGCACGTGCATTTTCACATATGCCAGAGTTTTACATTATTTATAATACATCTCCTATATACAGGTAATTGTCCAAAAATATCCTCAGGCATTCAGCTGAAGGAAAGGAAGCTTGGTATTGATAGGTTTACAATAGAGGAAGGTTGTAAGTGCTGTCTTTACTAAGGGACACACCAACAAGCACTTATTTTTTTTTTCACAAAACACTAGCCACTGGTACACTCAGGACTTCACTGTATAGATTTTCATTTTCTCTCGTGAAATTGTCATATTTATAATTGCTCTATGGTTCTTTTAACAGCTTAGCTTTTTCTCTTCAGCATATATGAAATACATGCACTACATAACACAGCAGGAAAATAAGTCCAAGAAAATTTTGGTCAACTCAGCAGAAGGATAAGTGCTTAAAATAAAATTATGATATTCCAGACTTACACCCTTTGGCTGTAACAATTATAATTCGCCTGATAATGGAAAAAATATTGAAAGGTCTAGATGTAACAGGAAACCAAGTTTTCTTAGGCCTTCTCTACAGTAAAATGTCTAAGTTATGCTTCAGCTCCAATTTGCTATTGGGATAACCACACTTTTGTTGCTACCTAATGTGGTAGGACTTGCCTGCTGTACTTTTTTCCTCAGCTGATGTTGCTTCATAAAAATATCTGTCAAGATACTTGAATTCAGTGAAGCAGACAGTTTCTGAAAGATTGTCTTTTAATTTTAGCAGAGAATGAATGATCCTGTCAAATTCCAAAGACAAAAGGAGACTGCTCACTCAGTTTGTAATTAATTTGTGACTTGTCAAAAGCTCATGTAGACACTACACTGATGCTGAATTCCAAGGGAGACTAAAGTCTGTAAAACAGAAATCTTTCACCTACAAAAAACCAACTCTGATAAACAAATCCCTACAACAATGGTTTGGGAGAGCAGTTTTGGGAAGGGCACCACTACATGCTTGTTTTGTTCTGTACTTTTGTCTACTTAGTGTTGGAGGCAGTACCAGATTTTTCCTTTGCTCCAATGTTGTGCTCAGAGAGAAGACTCTTTGATGAACTGATCTGAGAATAAACATAGGAAGTAAATGGAGGGAAGAGCTGAGCTGAGCTGCTCTCCACAGAGCTTTGACAAGAAGTCTGAAACATGAAAAGAAAAAAATGGGCTTAGCAGAATTTGTGCTGAAAATCTCCAACTCCTTAAGCCTCTGGAAAGGAAAAAGGCTGCATAACAGATTTTGAGTTAGTTTTAACAAACCTATCCACTGTAGTGGATAGGAAAGCTGTCAAGGTTTCTGACAAACTTGTGACATTAGATTGGATGCTACAATACTTGCACCCAAAAGGGAGGAACCTTGCCAGAAACACTGAAACAGGGACCTTAACAGCTAATATCAGTAATATCCAAGGTGCTGCAAAAAAATAAAGTGTTGGATAGAAAAATAAGAAAAGTCTTCAGAACAAGCTTTATCACACACTAAGAGAAAAGGCTCTAATGTAAAAAGGATGCCAAATTATTATTTCCCTTATGTTTTGTATAAGCTGTATACCTCTCTCACTCTTCTTGTACAAGCCCAGCACACAAGGAGTGTTAAATATAATAAACAATAAAAAGTGCTTCTATTTCTTCTGGGTCCTGTGCAGCCGTAATCACATTGTTAATGACTTACACAACCAACCCATCTCTGCCACTGTGTGCTTCAATGAGGGAGAAGTGATAGACTTTGATGACAAGATACGAACTGTGATAGTTGGGAAAAACCAAAAGTGAAAATTGCAAAAGCATATAGACCATGTTGTGGATAAAACTTGTTTATTCACATGAGTTGGATGCTAAGTTTGTTAAAGCCAAACTTAAGTGAAAATGGATTCATTCAATTCACTGGTTATCAAAATTTACTCCAGTTTGAAGACTCTCCTTAGCACATAAAAAGCTTGAATTAAATAGTTTGTACTAGCTAAGCAAACAATGAAGACCAAAAGGCATTGGTTCAAAGCAACAAGCTGCACTGACAGTCAGGAACACTACCTGAAAACTTTTCAAATTCAAGGGAAAAAGTCAGTGGTAACTATTACAATCAATAGTTCTTTTTAAGAGGTACCTTCAGTCATATTGAGGAAGAATTAAGTAGAGATAGAAGAAAGACTTTACAGATCTCACAAGCATACAGAAGACAAGGTCAGGCTGGTGAGTTGTTCTTGTAGAGAGATTGCAGAAATACAAAAAGTGTAAAATTGACTGGCCTTAGATCCTAAGGCAGTCTCACTAGCAGTTGAAAATACAAGCTCCTCTCTATGCTTTGCTTTCATTAGGTAGAGCAGAAAGCATCAAACAAAAAGTCAAAGCCGTTGACCCACATTAAAAGCTTTTTTAGGAGATACTAGCATGAGTCAGATCCAGGGGTATGAATAACAGTGACAAAAAGGAGTTTTCACAGAGTTAAGATATTTAAGAGGACAGAAATAAAAGTAATTTAATACACTCCAAAGAAGAAGTCTATTATGAAGATGAAAACTCTTGACAGCTAAAAATAAAAAAATAAAATTAGAAACATAGATATGTCTGAAGAAACGACATGACTAAGATCACCAGATGCAAAAACTACAAACATAAACTCCCTATATTCTGAACATTGATAAGAGTATTTCTCCTTTTTTGCACTGCCAGTATCATTGTGCTGGCTGAAATGGACCAGTGTCACAGCACTATGGAAACATTTTTGTACTGGCAGACTGTAGTTTTAAGTCTCTCCTACCATTTAGATGCAAATGGAATGTACTGCAACTATATATGAACTAAATCGAGCAGTACAATCATTTTCGCAAAACAGACTCTGCCTGCAGTTTCACATAACCCTTTGCTGAACAAGTTACACTGGATACCTTCTACATGGCCTCAGTATAACTGTCTTTTTCAATGATAATGAAGATTGAAAATGGTAATTTCTTAGAAAGTATCCTCCTTTTTCTTTTGATAGTTTTTTTACTCTCCAGATGGATAAATTTGCTAAAAGAAAATCCTGAATTTATCTAAACTTCTACTTTTAAACCCTAGAAGATTTCTCACTTTGAAAAGCAGTGAAAATATAGTGGTTTTCAGTTATATAGTTCAGTTTCTCAGATGTTAACAGGTACGTAAGATTAAAGTCTACTCCAGATGATAGGATGATTTATCTCTGGTGACATTTTTCTTTTATATATACTGTAATGTTTCCTTTCCATTTACTGTTATCTTCACACTATTAGCTATAGTCTGAACAGTTACTTGTAATAGTTTTGAGGAGTACCTGTAAGTCATCAGGAGGAAAACACTCTTACCAGCTATACTGTTGAAGTTCTGGACAGGTTTATAGGACTTAAGAAGGAAACCCAAAGCTGTGAATGAACTACAAAATTAGAGCATGATATGTATGTATGATATCAACCAAATTTTGTTGCTGGCGAAGATCAAAATACAAACTTGAAATAAATAAATGTTCTTGAATGTTTGCTAAATAAATTATTCGGGACCTGTGAGCCACAGGTCTATGTGCAAGACTCATCTCATTTTGTTTATGAATCTGCATTTGATTATTGATACTGATCCTTGTCAATATCCCTCCATATCTTCCAAAAGTTTATCAGTTTCTCTAAATACTGCTGAGAAAGCAATCAGATTTTCAGTTCTCATTATCCTTAGGAGACTATTCATAAAAAAAAAGACAGATTTTAGTGGGAGAAGTAAAGAGACAAGACTACAAACTCTAACTACAGCATCAAAACAGTTCTTACTGAATCACCTCAAGAAATTTTTAAGGAATATTACAAGGATATAAAAGTGGGTTGCAAAGCATTATGTTGCAAGAGAAGTTAAAAATTTATTCCCATTTCTTAAAACCTTGCCCATGAAATATACCTCTTTTTAAATAATTTCTTTTTGTTTAGCATATTTCTTTATCACATTTGGGTACCCTGAGATGCCTCTGAAGTACTTAGCAGCAGGAAGTTGAAAGCTGTAAACAGCAAACCAACCTGAACCCTAACAATACCAAATCACATACCTCAGAGATAATGCCAGCATAGATCCTTCTTTCAGAGAAGCCATCACAATCTAGTATCCTAAAGGACAGAGAGCAGAAAAAAGCCTTGGCTCAGTAGAAAATTGTCATTATGTCAAAAGAGAAAAAACAGTTTGAACTTTCATTTACTTAATGAAAAAAACACAAACCAACTAAGAAATGACATAGGGACAAAAAAACCCCACCATTGCAAGCAAAAAAAAACCACAGTGAAAACCCCATTAAAAAACCCCAGGCACACACTTCAAATTTGAATGGCAACAAATTTAGGACTTCATCTTCAAAACCAGAAGAGAATCTGCACTTAGTTTCAGAAGTACAGTACTAGCGCCATGAAATGATTAAGAACTGTGGTCCAGACCTGGAGTCTAGATGCATCCATCCTTTCATGCAACTGGATGAAAATAGGACAAAACTTCCAATTTTCCCTGTCAAAAACAAAATCACAGAAGAATTCAGTTGTTGATGAAATGTGTAAAAGAACTGTCCAAAGCTTTCCTCGTATTTCTTTCTGACATCAGACAGTAACCAGATCAGGATTATTCAGAAGCAAAATCCTGCTTTACACTTGTAAAGTCATACCTGGAACTCTATGAAGCTATGCACTGTGAGCATATATATACATAGGCACAGGTTTACTTTTCTGTTTTCTAGAAACATCAATTAACTGTTGAGAGTTGGCTTGCTGCTAAGCAAGCTCACTTTTGTCAGCACTGCCCAAGAGTGTACCGTTTTCCAGAAAAGTTGAGACTTGTTGCTGTGTTTCATTAGCCAGATCTCGGATGCTCTTATACTCAAGTAGCAAAATTACATTTCAAGAATCTTTTCTTCCACCATTAACCACATATAAAGTACTTAATTGATCCAATAATCTGAAAGCTACTTCTTATCCTTTAATTGTTTAGATCAAGATGCCTCATTGGTCTCTAGATCTCTATCCGGAGCAGAGTTCTGTAGGCCTTGTCCCTCTACTCTTGCAGGGCTTTTTCCCTGCAATTTTTCTAGTAAGTATGTATATATATGTGTATATATACACACACACATGTGTGTGTGTGTATATTTATATATAAATATGTGTGCGTGTCTTACAAAGTACTTTCTTTAACTGTGAAATAGTAAAAATGATATCAGGTAATTTACATATTTAAATGTGAAAATTGCATAAAGTTTTCGAGATAAATGAGAGAAAATGCAGCCAAATAAAGCCAGGCCAGAGAAACTCATATTGTATTATTAAATAGACATTATGTACTTACAAGCCAGTTTGCATTACATTCCACCAGTACTAAATATTTAAAACTTAATCAGAGATGATTTTCATATATCAGAATTTAGATCCAAGTCAGAATAAAAGAGCGAATGAAGCTGACATAGACCTCTGGACATTGTCTACTCCACCCTCCTATTCAACCTAGAACAGGATATAGTCCTGGTTTAAACAAATGCCCACCAAGGAGAAAACTCACCTTGTTTTACATACTGGTTTTGGAGCCAATCACTTGCACAGACTTCATTTTCCTCTTTTTCAAATAAACAGGTTAGGCCTAGATCAAATGAGACAACAAAATTTTTCTGAATTCTACATATTAGAGATTTATGCCTAGACTCCCATGTTGATATACAGAATACATGTTTTCAAGTTTCAGACATTGCTTCCTGTGCCAAATGAATTTTCTGACAGTTTATAAGTGGTGATAATAAGATAATTGGTGTAGAGTTTATAAATATTTCTAAAACAACTTGTCAAGATTTTTTTAAAGAAAAAAAGCCTTTTTTTTACAGCTTTTCAAAATCAAGGTTTGTTCTTAGCTCTTTGTAGTTTTCATATAATTCAATTTTATAGAATAGAGCCTGTAAAAAAAATTAGGAAGCAGAGGAGAAATTTTCTTTCCAAGTTTGTCATATAAAATACAGTTTTTCATGAGGAACCTGTTAAAAAACAGAGACAAAATATGATTTAAAATTCTCAAGTCTTAGTGAAATGAAAATAAGAGATACATCTCATACAAAAGTGGTGACAAGAAAGGAAGTTTTTCCTTGCAGCAAATTTAAATTGTCTTAAAAAATTATAGAAGGAGAGATTTTGTTCTATGGTTTTTCTAAATTAGCAGCTCTTCTCTCACAAACAAACCAAAACCATTGTAGTAAATAGGTATGATTCGTGCTGATAAAAATTGAAACAGTAATCAATATTGATATCAGTAATCAATATTTGGGAATAATAAAACAGTTAAAAGTTGTAATGCCAAAGAAGAAAGAGAGAGGAGGGGCTCCACCCCACCCCGTCCCAGCAGATGTTCTCTCAAGGACCACAGGAAAGAGCTCAAGATGCAGTTGCTAAAAATGAGCAAAAACCTGGTTGGGTCCCAGAAAATGCTAATTATAAGGGATTTATTGCCTTGATATGTAGATGTAGTGGTATGTTGGTCTTGGCTTACATTATACTGGCTTGGTGCACATGTGTAACCCAAAGGTGAATTAAAGGACACAGAGGAAGACTACGAAATCTTCATCTTGAAGACCCCCAAAAGACTTGTGCGACCACCAAACCGAGTGGTGGCGCATGCGTGGTGAAGGTGGTGATGAGGGCGGAGATAGAGATGTGACGAACCGAAAATGGGAGGAGATGGCATTGACACCTGGCATATAAGGGGTAACTTTTACTCGGCAAACTTGTACGTGATGTGGCACGGGTCCATGAGCCCTGCACTCCGTACCCCGCAGTTATCTTTTGCTTATGCGCTATTATTGGAACCAAATTATCCCTTATTTTAATCAAATTATATTGTATCCAACTTTATATTTTTTTTATTCAATTAAAATTGCTACTACCTTTAATATTGTTTGGGTTTTTTTATGAAGGGATAATTGGGCAAACATAACACCATCTAGAAGGCAAATTTAAGAACTTGTGTGTCAGAGACTGAAATAGTTCATCCCTCAAACATTGATATAAAGTTTTGCTCATTATTACAAAAACTGTATAAAGAAGCTACAACCAAAGAAACCTCCCTGAAGATACCTGATTGAGACTTTGGACTGAAAGTCAAAGTGCTTATAAGAGATAAAGGGAAAACCCATTGTTCAATCACCCGAAACAAACACGTAAACACAGAAAAGAATGTGAGCTAAACCCAGCAGCTGTGCTAAGAATCATCTTAGTCTTTGTTATAGATGGATAATGAAATGATTGGCTCTCATAATTAAGGAAGAAATATTGTGTGAATATTAAAAGAAGCTTTATTGATATATAGTTATATATATCAATACATAACATATAGTTATGTTATTGTTTAGATGTCCTCTGTTCTCCCCATAGACCCCTTTTCCCTGGTCTGCACTGTTACCACCAGACAGCCTGGGTTATGTAGGACAGGTAGAAAGAAGGTGTGTGCACACCCCATGCACGGGGCAGTTGAGAATGGAAAAGCTTGTTGCTAGAGGGGCGTGGCATGACAGCGCCGGACCCTCCAATCAAGTGACAAGAAAGCAGTCTCCACCAAAAAACGGCAAAGGAGAGCTGACTGACAGACTTTGGGAAGGGCTAGGCTGCCTGATACAACCCCCAGCGGTAGGAAAGGCGAAGCATCCGGCTTGAAGATGAACCATGTGATAGGCAGCCACGAGGGAGACTCTCAGGCCTGTTTCTCCTTATTTTGTCCTTTTGTTGTATTTTTTGTTAAAGTTGAATAAACTCTTAATTTTTAAAGTGAGCAGTTGTTTCCCACAGCCTTGCTTTGGGGTGGGGGAGGCTGTAGCCTACAGAGCCATTTGCTGGGAGCAGGTTTCCACAGATCTCCCCCACCAAGCAAGGTGGGGAAAGGAATTTTTGGTATGTCGTAACCTCTGCTCAGGGGCAGTGGACCCATCCTCCGTTACACAAACTGGTTATGGAACCCCCAATCCTGGGAATTGCACATCCATGGGACAGTCACATGAGGGGCAGCTGAGGGGATGCCTAAATCCATCAAAGGTCCCCCGAAGTGCCCCCCAGGGTCATTCCTGAAGCCTTGCACCATAGGACTGCATGTGATGATGTGATGTAAAAGATGCAGAGTCTGTTTCAAGAGACAATGGCAAACTCCCCCCCTGCCCACCAGGAGGTGCCTGGATTTTCCTACCTGGCCTGAGTGTATATTGACCCATCAGATCCTATGCTTTTTGGGGGGACCTTCACCACAAAGAAGACCAGGTGGAGAGGATCAACAGAACATCACTGGGATCCAGAGTTGTCATATTTTCCTTATTCTGTCCCTGTTACTCTCTTACTCTTTTTCTGTCCCCCCACCCCAACCTATTTCCTATTTCCTTCTCTCTCTCTATCCCCCACCCAATAATCAGATAAAACCCATACTGTTGTCACTGGCATAGGGGCTCTTTTGCCCCTTAATTCAGGCAGTGGCATTTCTAAGAACCTTAGTATTCAGATCCTGACACTCATGTCTATGGCACAGTAGGTTGTTCATACAGATTCATATCCAAAATCTGTAAGAAGCTGTTTTCATCTCCAATGTTTCTCTGATAATTCTGGAAATAATTGGGATTCTGTATCCTTCTAGTCCATAAATTTGATAGAAGAGTTTGTTCAGTGTCCTGGAAACTAGTTAAACTGCTACCCAGCATCAGATATCTCTTGCTATAGAACTTGGGAAAGCAGTATGAGAAAAAAACATCAAAAAACCCCAAACCCCAAGGAAAACCCCCAAACCCAACGAAAACAACAACAAAAACCCAAGAAGAATTAACAGGTTTTTTTTTTTAATCTGGATTACAAAATATTTTTGCTTATCATAGAATCACAGAATGTCCTGAATTGGAAGGTACCCACAAAGATCATCAAAGTCCAGCTCCAGACTCTGCAGAGAGCAGCCCCAAGAATTACACATTACAGAGTGACTGAGATGCACTGCTTAAATTTGTTTTTTAAGGAGGTGACTCAGTAATATATTTAAAGCAAAGTGACAATAATTTCTGTGGAGAAACGAAGATATGACTGAACCTATAACAGAACTGGATGAGACAAAGAAGGCAATTATGGTGTGGAAAATGAAACGGATTATCCATAAATATGAGGAAAATAATGATAAAAATAGATTGCAATGCTTCCCTACCTCACAGTATGTGGAAAACAAAGAAAGTTGTAATTATGTCCTGAGTATAATAAGATTTTGCTGAATACTCTAGGAAATATTCAGATCCTGGAGTTATTCAAATCATGGAGATATTCATATCTCTTCCCTCAACCTTGGCCTCAGGAGAGGAATGCAAAAATTCAGAGGGAACAAAAGTTCTCCGCTGGCTCTTAGGAATGTGGTGGGGACAAAGGAGCTAGAAAAGCGTCGCTGTAATTTCATCTTGGATTTACAGATTGGGGAAAGTTATTGAATGGACAGCACTCTTATTTATTAAATTCCTAAGCCTAGAGACAATTGCATAGCTTTTCTTTCTGATAGGCTATTCACAGCATCTCAAATGTAATCCTAACCTAACTCCTTTCCAAGAGTTCCTTTCCAAACAGGTCTTGCCCATCCTCATAGTCCAGTCTTTACATTTGCCTCCCAGTGGTTTGTTTAAAGCACTGTAGTAATTTCAGCAATTGAAGACTGCTGTTTATGAGAGCAATTATAAGAGGTGTAAGAAACCTTTAGAGACACAGAGACTGAAATCCAAAGGACTCAATTCAACATCTTATGTAAAAGAATAAAAACATGCATAAACTTTAAAGCACCTATCTAGAATCCATATATCAAGAATTTTCTAAGAAAATGCTTATTAATTTGCTTCAGTGTGATGAATTGCCTTTAACTATTAGAAAAAGCATAAGTAGTAGTTTTCATGTAATGTATTTTAGCTTAAATTCCATATTATCAAATTGTGCTTTCTAATTCTTTAAAAAGGCAAAGCAATCAAACCAAAAACGTATCCCTCTCCTTTCAAGTAGATAAAATTCTCATAACTTCAGCTTCTTTCTTGTTTTTGTGAGGTTGGTTTTGTTGTTTTGGTTTTTTTTTTTTTCCTTCTCCTTTCTGTAGACAGCCTTAGAAGCCTGATTTCCATCTGAGATAGGTGCTCAGGCAAATATGCCAATGTACAACAAAGGAGTTCCTTACTATTCCTTACTCCTTATGTCCATTCTGGAAAAAACGTGCATTGCTATTTTCTTGTAACATGCTCATAGTGAGTATTGTTAGAGAAGTAAACGAACATATAAAAATTAAAAGCATACTGTTCTAATCTTCATTTGCCTTGAAAGTAGTGACTTATCCATGCAACCCAAAGGTGGTCTATACATCTGAAGCCATGTATTTTCAGTGCATTACAGCATGTACATAAAGGTTACTCAATCGAAGAATGGAGTTAGACCCACAGATGCAACTGTGTTCTATCTTACACAACAGTTAAATCAAAATTGTATATTTTCATTATCTACCTTATAGCAAATCTACAACCATATCATACATAGGTATCTGACTGATGCTTGAGAAAACCAAGATTTCTACTATGTTGTAGCACCCTTTCCATTTGAAATGTCTTCACTTTGCACTAATTTAGGATCCATTTCTTTCATCTTCTTTTTCATGTTGATTAATAACTTCAACACAGAAATAAACCCATAGCTGTGCTACTTAATACTAGGGAAGAAAATTGGAGTAATAGATTTACACGAACCAACAAATATTTTAATTCTTCAATGAAATAGTTGATTTTCAGTCTCCTAAAAGTTCTGCTTTTTCAAGAAATGTCTGGTGTTCATGAACATCAACAAATAAACATATTTGAACAAAAATGTGATGATAGATTGGACATGAATCAATTCTCTCCCAGAATGGAATTAATTCTTAGATTTGTTTGTTCAGCTTCATGTGTACCAAGAAGCACAGAAGCATTCACTGTGGAAATGTGTTCAGTAATATTACTATTCTGAAAAAATTCTGAAATTTTTTTTACCACTGCTAGAGACAGACATATGCCCTAACATCAATAAAATACAAAAAAAAAAAAAGTAGGCATGCATAAAATGGATAAGGAGGACAGAAACATCTCTTCCAACTCAACTGTTGTAGCACTTTTTAGTTTGAACTCTGCTACTCATTACATGGGATTTAAGATTCTTATGACAATCTGATTTTATTTATTTCTAGTCTAAGATTCAAAGCTGGATATTACCCATATATTCAGCTTCACTGGGAAAGCAACAGGAGGTTTTTTTGATGCCATGTGAATAGCACCAAATCCAATGTAATTTTGCTGATTCTGGGGTATGTACTTACATACACTATTTCAGCTACCAAAGAATTTTTTTATTTTTGATTTTAAAAAATGCATCCAGAAGTCTTCTCTTTCTACATTACACTAGTTTTGCACATCAGGACTTTGCAGTTACTCTCCATTTGCCATAAAATGCAATGCAAAGTCTCAGAAAACTTTATCCAAACTTTATGACATTTGCTGTGAATTTTTGTAAGATTTTAAGAATACCAAGAGAGGATTAAAAAATAAGTAAAACATGCCTTTGTTGAAAGGTTTATTTTAATCCAGAAACCTTACTTGAAACGTTTATTTTAATACAGAATCATTGTCATTAGGAAACCTAAATGCCATACTGTCCACAATATGTTTCCTACTAATTAAAATAATTAAAATGTGAAAGAGGAAACTCCTCACCACATGGGACATGTCTTCCAGTGAGCTGGGATTCTATTTTAGTGTTATATATATATTTTTTTTTGCTTTATTTATAATTTGATTTATTTCATGCAAATATCTTTTTTCTTGGGAACTCAGAAGAATCTTTTCTGGTTTCTCTTTCTCAATGACTCATTTCTTTATCCCCATTCATGAACATAGAGGAAGCATTTAAAACCTGAGATCAAGAGAGGGTAATACAATTAAAGAATATTTATGAATTATCTCCATCTCCGTAGATGATTTTGTAAGAACTGCCTCCCCAAGGAAAGAACAGAAAGTAGGTTCAGGCAAAATCAGTGAAAGGCATCAGTAACTTCATGACTTACATTTAATTACTGCCCTTCTAGAAAGTGATACTGCATGTGGCAGTCTCCAGTACAAGCTCTCTTACTTCCATGAAAAGTAGCACTCACTCTCATTAGAAGTTCATCACTATTTTTCACAATTATCATTTGTTTAATAAAATTAAGCCAGCTAAAATACTCTGTAGAGCTAGGGATGGAAAAAAATTTAGAATCAGAAACCCAAACTAAGGTTATAAATAACTGAAGCACATTTTAGGCATAAAAGAACAATTTAAAATAACACATTTTAATATAAAGAGCATAAACAAATAATAATTTATTGTTCATTTTTCACACAGAGTGAAGATGATAGAAATGTCATTCTTGAAAACAAATTCCCAGTGAAATCTAAAGTGAATTTTTTGCCATACTGAACCTCATTATATTCAGTTATTATTTTCAACAACACAACTATTTAACACCATGGAAGCATACAATTTTTTCCCCAATGCAGTGGTGGCAAATACATCATTATAAGCAAACAAGAAACATGCTTTTCTTTCATGTCGACCATCTTATTAAAAAATACCTAACTGCAGATCTAGCTCTCACTGATAGTTCTAAAGTACTAAAAAGCAACTTAATTGTTATAAATAGAATTATAAATACATATTACACACATTTATATAATACATATAATAATAAAGTGAAAAAAAAAAAACAAACAAAAAAACCTAAAAAATGAAATTGCATTTGAAGTTTTATAACTCTGTGCTTTCATGTCCAGAATACCATGGAGAGTAGAGGGAACTTAACAAGGAATCTCTAGAAACATTTAAGACTATCAGTCCTGATTCCACACTCCCCATCTATTCCTCATAATCTGGGGCACATTCTGAAGCATCCTCTCTCAGTCTTCAATCACAAACACATTGGAGATTCTTAGCAAAACAACTGGTGAAAATGCAGTACACATGTTAAAAGACAGTAGCACATGCTCAAAGAGCACTATTTATCAACAGTACAGTTCCATCCTTTCATGCTAAATCTGGAGTTCATTAATCTAGTTCCTGAATATTTCCTTCTCATTAACTATTCTCAGTAACTATTGTCATGGACTGCACAGAGTGATTTTTAATGCAGTCCCACCCCACAGTGAGTTAAAAATGAAGAATTCCCCACTATATTTCATTACTTTGTTTGACAGGTTTGCTAGTTTACTTTATAAATGGACAAAGCATGCATGAATATCACTCTAGATAGAAAGGGAAAAGTAACGTCCCAGCATTACACAGGAAAGGCCATTTCACAAGAGATATCCTGTATCACACAGAAAACTTTTTTAGCTTTAACATTCCCTTTTTTTGGATGAAAAGGGCCTGGGTTAAAAATAAACAAATGCAGAACAAAATAGGATGGATCTGTTGACATGAGGAGATGGCTGAGCTTCTGTACACAATAGCTTATCGAAAATAAGCAAATGCAAGGAAAAAACAGCAGCAGAGGTATTAAAAGGCATGTTCGTGTATAGATTGTTGGCCATTATTTTTAAAATTATAAGATATGTTACTTTCTAGGAGTATACTGATTCATGGAAGCTGGTGCAAAATGCTAGAAAAATGCACAATAGGTATTAATTGCAATGAGTATACTACTTGTTCAGCAGTCTTACAGAGCAGATGAAGACATTCATCTTCCTTTGTAGGTATGAAAACAATAATGAAAAAGTTAAGAGCAATTACAAGAAAATGGTAATGGTACATTTGTGCCAGACATAACACACTTTTTATGTTACCACTGAGTCATTACTATGTCCATTCCAAAACTGCCTTTTTGAAGATACGTTCTGGAGGGTTATAAGAAGGTAGCTGCAGTTCATTAGGTGAGGATGTAACTTATAAGGCGTAGAATGAATTGGATTTTGCTACAATTTATCTGTCAGTGCAACTGGCTAGGATAGGGCAATAAGTTACGTAGACTCCAAGAAATTACAGAGGCCTGATGATTTTCTTTATTAAGAAGCCCATTGCTTTTTATACCCTAGTTTGCTACGTGTAGACCTAATTGGTCCTCTGATGAAAACACCATCACTATTGGTAAATTAAGAAACCACCCTTTGGTAAATAAATCTCCATAACACATTCCACATGTTCACAACAACAGGTGCAGCAAGTTAAGAATTTTTTCTCATTCTTTTCTCTGATCTTCTCACAGACTTTCCCAGCACGATGCCTGGGAAAGTTGTGTGTTGCTCTCTGTAACCAGAGAGCTGCTGCAACAGTTATCCTTGTCAGAAATTGCATTTTCATTAAACAACAGCTGTCTGCTTATTTTGGAGTTCTTGTTGTTTAGGGTTATAGCATAAAATGGAAACTTTGTTTAATTTCACTACTGCTATACCTACAGTAGTAAATGCTAGTATGTTCTGTGGTTCCCAGAGGCGAGGTCAGAGACACTGGGCTAGGAAAGTGATGGATGAATATTTCTAATTTCCTCTGACAAGATGAGTGAAAAACATTTTTTTTTCCCAGTAACCTTATTATCATCTGATGTTTTCCCAGAGGGGAGAATTTAAATTAATTACATTAATTTTGTAATGTTTTGATTGAGGATGGCAATACATTTAAGGCTTGGAGTGCTTTAAAGGTAAATGTTATGTAGCTACAAAAACACCCCCAAGAAAAAATTTCACTTAACTGCTTTTTTAAAGATATGAGAAAAAACCCTCCATCACCACCAGTAATTTCACCATACAAATGGCATTTGTAAAAGGTACATGTTAAGTGTATTAACAAATAAAATTTATCCCTTCCTCTGCAGTTCTACAAAACAGCTGAACTTGCAGTTCAGTAGAGCAGAGTAACTCTTACTTTTTGTAATGTCGTCTTACAAAAGACTAAGGAGACTAAGGTAATATAATAGAAAAAGGCATGCTATAGTTAAAGGCAGCTGCATAAAAGCAATCTCAGTCAATTGCAGACAACTTTTAGAGGCCATGATTGATAGAAATTCAGCTGTTTATTCTCCTTCATCAATAGAATTAAATTTTGGTTGGACTTAATGGTACATTTACATGCATAAAATTGATAATTGCATACTAAACTGTCTGCTTTTTATATGCAATTACTCCTTCTATGTACAAAAGGATCATTTTTGCAAACTTAAAATTCATCAGCGTGAGGAGTATCAGGCAAACATTATTTTTCTGATAATCAGACTGCAGATGAATAAAGGAATGAGCCCTTATTTTAATAATACCCTTCCTATTCACTTTAAATCAGAATTTTTCCTGCCAGGCAAGTCCATACTATATTTTTTGTTTGTAACTTCTCCGGCAGGGGATGCCCCATCTCCCCACCCCACTTCACATATACACCATTTTGATTATAGAGTTAACTGTAGACCAGAAAGTGCAGTGAACATATGTTTATGGCAGATGGTGCACCAGATATGAAGACACCATAATTTCTGTAAGTTTTAGTCATTGAAAACTGCTCACTATCATTCATGACAATACTTTGTGCAGGTACTCCACAGTGATGCTTGAGAGGCAGCAATCTACTACCTCAGAAATAAACAGGAGTACACATGGACATCTTTGGGTTTGGGAAGCAAGGTCAACAACTAAGGGAAGTCCCATCCCTGGGTATCAGGAAGTTCCTTGACAACAAGCCAGGACACAGGTCCTCTGGGCACCCATGACCAGACAGGGCAGATCTGAAGAAGAGCTCTAGTCCTCTTCAGAAAAATCTGTGAATTTCTGTAATGCTTTGAAAAATAACTCAATGCTTTGAATAATCATACTAGAGATTCATTACTGTAATAACTAAGGGTATAGCAAGAAGCTTGTTTTCTTTGCAATGTTTTACTTCTATCAGTTGTTCTACCCTACAAAAATGACCTCATTGTTTTTATTGAGATGTGGTGTCAAGGCAAATTTATTTGATGCGGGGCATTTGTCTATATAAACTATACCACAGACTTAAACCACAGTTATCACAATGCACAGTGGAAGTCTGGGGTTTGTTACATGTTGCCAAAACTAAGCAACTACCATGTCAAATTCTCATTGGTGTAATTCCAGTAGAATCAGTTATTTGGGATAATGTGAAAAAGTCACCTCAAGGACAAAGGCTTATTTTGATTCTTTTCCAGCAAGATGGAAAATACTACAATGGAATTTTGGAAAAATTTGATTGGAAGTTTGCCAAAATTTTATCTCTGATCCAGGATATTTTAGCTTCTATTTATTTTACGAGGTCTTCCCATGCCTTCCTAAACCCCATTCATTCCTGGCTAGCATTCCCAAGTTCATACATATCCATAATAAGCTTCAGTTTAGCCCAGCTGGTCAGGGTGCTTCAGCAGCTCTTATTGCACTCTTTTAATTAATTTTTTACCTTTCCAGTCATCCATCTATCCAGACCACAACGCTACAAGGATATGGTGAGAGAGTCTCAAGAGCCTTGCAAAAGTTGAGGAAAATGGCATCCATCCACTGTTGCCTTCTCTTCTACAAATCCCACCTAGTTAGCCTAGAAGACAATCATATTGGACCATTACAATTTATTCTTGATCAATCCATGCTGATCCCTCCTAGTCACATTCTCTTTCAAGTGCTCAAAAATGTGCTACAAGAAGACAAACTATAATTTTTCCAGGGACCAGGGAGACGCTGACTGGTATTTCTTATGTTTCTTGAAGATTTGAGACAATTTGTCCTTTTCCAGCTGCTGAGGGCATCTGATTTCCAGAACAATTAAAAAATTATATAAGGTTGTCTCAGTATGATATGAGCCATGCTCTGTCAGCACTCTCTGACTGACAGATCCCTACCATGGAAGGAAATGGGAAAACATGATGTGCCCATGAAACTCATGGAATGATGCATGGTGTGATTGACTCCAGGGGTTGCAAAGAATCTGACTGTATCTCAACACAGATGGGACAGTTTAGATTCACTTGTTAGGAATCTGTACTGATACCAAATAGAGCTTTGGTGATTTCTACACAAGTCTTAGAAGGATAACTTACTATTATCTATGGCAGAAGTTGTCCTCCATAACCAACATCACTATTTCATAATCACTTTTTTTCCATTTGTTAGGATTTGCAAATTGGCTAGGCTGAGCTGAAAATAAAGTCATTATAGTAGACACCTTTAAATACACGTATATACATATTCCATCAAAATCCATTGAATTGTAGAATCACAGTTTGTTTTTAAATAAATATTTAGAATTTAAAACCATCTTTCATTGTGTCTGATCAGTGATATTAATTTTGTAGGTGAATAGTATTGAATTTCATTTGACAGAAATGCTGGAAAATACTTTATGTCAATTTTTAGCAGAGTTACAAATTTCAGCTCATTAAGAGATGGGAAACTCTTTCCTTGCTTTGAGCTAAAGCAACTTGCCATACTAATTTTAAACATACATTTTAAACAACACAATAATAAAAAAACAGGGTGGAAAGGTGAATATGGCATCTATAAATTGTTATTACTCATCACTAAATCAATAAGAAATGTGTTACATGGACACTGTCCCTAGGTGAGAAAGATTTTTCTTGTGACTGAGAGGGTAAATGTCCTTGAATTCCTTTAACAAAGTAGAATCAAAATGGCATTCAGAGAAGAACAAATGAGGGGAAAACACAAAGTAATTCAAGTAATGTTACAGAAATTACTAAGGGTCATGCACTTAAAAAAGCAAGAGTTTGTGGATTTGTACAGGCACCAATACACTTGAATTGTTCCAGCCTCTCCTTCAATGCCTTACAACCATCAAAGAAGGCCAATAAAAAAATAGAGAGAACAGGATCTCAATTCTACAAGGCCTTCAGGTCGTACATAATTGCCACTAATAGCAGACTAAGGTGAAAACAGGTTATAGGAAGAAAAGTGGAATAATTTAGGGATATGAATACTACATACTCTCATCTTGAGATTGTTTTCAGACTAAGCATGTATCCCAGTGCAGGAAAACAAATAGTCAAATCTATTTTTGGATACAAAAAATAAGGGCAGATCAACATTGTGTTTTATTTCCAACTATTTTAGAAAATGAGAGCATCAAAAGAGAGTAAAGGTAAAAGAAAACTGGTACATTTTATACCGGTACATGCTTTATATTATGCATATTGTGAACATTAAGAAATTTAAAGACTGTTGGGAATGGTTCGTGACAGGGGTCACATAGACATTAGCTGGGAAAGTACTGAAGATAGTTAGCTGAGCTTTTGCACCTGCAAGATAGTATGTCCTTGGGCCTAGCTGGAGATGATAACAAGTAGACAGAGAGACGTGGGAAAAAGAGAACATTAGGCCTGAGAGAGTGAGGAAGAGTTGTTATTATAGTATAACCAATAGACTGCTTAGCTTTTGAATATGCATGAGCTTTTTAATTGTGTGTATAAAGTCTGATGCTCGAACTAAATAAAGGGAAGCTTTCTGAACACTCATATTGAGTGTGGAGTTTTCCCTGCCCGGACAAACGGCTCAACTGCAACAAAAGACTGTTTTAAAAGAAAAAACATTTTGTTCTTGATTGAGAGTATAGGGACAGTAATATTTTGAAATGAAATATAAAAAGTTACAAACTATAATAGTATGTACTTAGTACCCCTCTAGCAATGTATGTGTGTTTACATATATTTAAAACCTTACCAAGACATTTTCTATTAGCGCATCCTATGGAGCTAAAACTCCAGAATCAGGTTATAGATGGCTTCCTGGCACACCTTCCTTGGGTGTTAAGTGTTAGGTAATTAGTAATATAACTGAGAGGAGCCCATTCAATTTTGATTTCTGTCTCAACATTGGTTGTCTGAGGCATGTGGAGGAGGGGTTGCACATGTGCCACATGCAAGAAGCAGTGTGGAGAAGAGAAAGAGAGAGAGCCTTGTCTCTGGGGAGACTTTGCCTGGCAACCATTACATGTCTCACACGGGACAGGCAGGCAGCAGACCACCACAGACATTGCATCCTCCAGAGGTGTTTTCCAATAGATGGAAAAAGGTCTCCACCAGTGGTACTGGACCAATGGTCTTCTGTCAACAGGCAGACTTAGGGAGGAGACAGGGATATAGAAGTAACTGTATAACAATATTTAAGGTCTTCTTGGCTTTGGCTTTTTGGTTTGGCTCTAACCAGCTATCTGCTTCTTGCCCTGGCCCTAGCCTGTTTTTGTCCTTTTTGCCTTGACTCCAGCCTGCTATATAGCTTTTTTGTCCTCACTGGCTTTGAGAAATGATGCTCACTCTTTAAAATTTTAAAAAGTTTAATGAAGGATAAAAGGGACAATATCCAGTGCTGAGGTGCTTGGCAATCTGCCAAAAGCACACCTTTAGCTCAAAACAATGATCTCTATATACTGTTACATGACAAGGGGGCAGGGGGGAGAGGGTTTGAGGGGTGTGGAGGGAGAACATGCATATTCATGAGGGTTATACATATTCAAACTTTCCTGTGAGTTTAAATGTTCTAGGAACTCTTTTGCTTGCTTTTAATCTTTGACTTGTCTGCATGCCATCTTGTAGATTAAAACAATATCTTTTATTTCTTCTTGAGGCTCAATTCTATTGTTTTGACACTTCCTAATAACTGGAGTCAGTAGTAATTTTTTTCTCTTGGTGTCCTGGTTCTTGTCACTGTTATCATTCAGGTAAGATGGTCCACAAATGTGACAAACAGCATAGCTATTTCACGCCATTATCTGAGACAGTTACACAAATAAAAGCATTTTAACATTACACAGTTTTTATTTTAATATTATGCTAAGGCCTAAAATATAATATATATTTATCACACCATTATTACTTATATAAGCTATACAATACATACATAAACTGACAGAAGCAGTTAAAAGGAATTACAAATTGTACTATATCAGAACCTTTGTGATCAATAATAACTTGCAAAAGGTAATACATAAATGTGAAAGATATTTTTCGCGTATAACACTGGCCCTTACTCTCCCGCACGTACTCGCCCTCCCTGTCGCCGGGCATTTGGCCGGACTCCGGCTGCCCTCCGAGCCTTGTGCGCAGCCCGTGTCCCGCCCCACCCCTCGCCTGTCCCAGCCGCCCCTGTCCCGCCTCGACGCCCCGCCCGCTTCGTTCCTGCGCTCCTGCCCGCCTCCGGCCCCGCTTCGCCGGTGCAGGCCGCCAGCACGATCCCCGCCGCCATCGCGTCCGGCGTTCCGGCCCTCCCGGCCGAGCGCCCCGTCCCTCCCTCAGCCGGTGTCCGGCTGCCCGCGGCCGCAGGAGCTGCGCCTGTGGAGCCGCCTCTCCGAGAGCTGCGCAGGCTCCGCAGCAGCCGGGGGCACGCGCTCCCTGACACTTGGCCGGCGGCGGCACTCCCTGACTTCGGGCGGTAATGCCCGCTTTTTCTGTCTGTCTCACTGTTTCTCTCTTCCCTCCCCATCCTTTTTCATTTTTCTTCCTCCTTTTCTGCCCTTTCTAGTCTTCTGTAGTAAGCCAGTGCCTTTTTTGTTACCAATAAATGGTTCTCAGATATAATATTGTCTTGTTTGACTTAATTTTGTCCTAGACCATCCATTTTAATAGAACTTCCCACAGTCCCCCATAGTGGAATGCAGCAACAGGAATTAGTCTATGGTAATCAGACTTTTGATTTGAGAGCTAAAATAATAACAGTACTTATTTCGTTTAGCCAAGCATATTAGAAGCACTTAATAAGTTAATGTAATTTCCTGTCTTAAAACTCATTATTACACAAACTCCTTGTTACTGCATTTTTTGGGTCAAATTTCAAGTGTTCTGACAAGTAGATGTTTTTGGTAGATAGTGTTTTTGCCTGAGTAAGGTCTGCAGATCTCGGGCTTTGAAATAACATTTGAGCTACCAGTTCAAATTTTAGGAACTGCCAAATACAGCAGCATTTTAACTGAAAATGTTTAGAACAATTCTCTGTAATAGTGGGAGTGCTGTGCAGCCATGATCAACACCTTCCTTGCTCAGACTCTTTGCTGGAGTGAGACTATTGTGCAATTTCATCTTGCCATAATACACTGATATTTATTGCATTAGATGATTCTCCTTTTCTCATGCAATCACTGTGGTTTTGTTCCTTTCATCATAAAAAAATTTTACATGTATCTGTCTTTATGTTCTTGTTCAGTGTTTGAGATATAAGAGCAGCATGCTTTCTTTAGGTCCTTTCTTTTTTTGGAAGTAGAAATTCTTTCCAGGACAAATTCTAATCCTTTTTTTCATGGAAGTAGAGTGAGAGGACAGAAACACAGATAAAGGACAGACTCGGCACCTGGACTTCTTAAACTTCATCCTATTGGACTCTGCCCATCCGTCCATCCAACTGTTCCAGGTCTCTCTGCAGAGCCACCCTACCCTCTAACAGATCAACACACACTCCCAGATTAGTGTCATCTGCAAATTTACTAATGAAACACTCAATCCCCTTATCCCTGTCATGAATAAAAATATTGAACAGAACTGGCCCCAGCACAGACCCCTGAGGGACACCACTGGTGACTGGCTGCCAGCTGGATGCAGCACCGTTCACCACCACTCTCTGAGCCCGGCCATGCAGCCAGTTCCTAACCCAGCACAGAGTGCTCCTGTCCAAGCCACGGGCTGCCAGCTTTTCCAGGAGTGTGCTGTGGGAGACAGTGTCAAAGGCCTTGCTGAAATCCAGGTGCACAACATCAACAGCCCTTCCTGCATCCACCAGGTGGGTCACTTGGTCATAAAAGGAGATCAGGTTGGTCAAACAGGACCTACCCCTCCTAAACCCATGCTGGTTGGGTTTAACACCCTGGCCTTTCTGTAAGTTCTGTCTGATGACACTCAATATAAACTGTTCCATAATCTTACCTGGTACTGAGGTCAGGCTAACTGGCCTATAATTAACGGGATCCTCCTTCCCACCCTTTTTATGAATGGGTGTCACACTGGCCAGCTTCCAGTCATCTGGGACCTCACCAGTGAGCCAGGACTGCTGGAAAATGATGGAGAGTGGCTTTGCAAGCTCATTTGCCAGCTCTCTTATTACCCTGGGATGGATCCCATCTGGTCCCATAGATTTATGAATATCCAAGCATCTCAGCAGTTCTCTGACTGCCTCCTCTTGGATAACTGGGGGACCATTCTGCTCCTTGATATCATCAACCAACCCAAGAGGACAGCTGTCCTGAAGGCAAGTCATCTTCCCACTAAAAACTGAGGCAAAGATGGCATTAAGCACTTCTGCATTCTCCTCATCTGCAGTTAGTAAGTTCCCTCCCTCATCCAGTAAAGAATAAGGGTTGGCCTTATCCTTCCTATTCTTTACAAAAGTTACCATTTTAAGTTCAAACTGCGCTTTGGCCTCCCTAATTTTTTTCCTACATGCTCTAGCAGCTCTCTTAAATACTTCCTGAGAGACCTGACCCTCCTTCCAAAGATGATACATTCTCCTTTTAAGTTCCTTCACAACCTCCTTGCCCATTCAGGCTGGACATTTGCCTTGTCGACTCATCTTTCAGCACACAGGGATAGTCTGTTCCTGAGCCCTCAAGATGTCCATTTTGAAGTACGCCCACCTTTCCTGCACTCATTTGCTTTTAAGGACTGCTTCCCAAGGAACTCTCTGAATAAGTCTCCTTAATAGGCCAAAGTCTGCCCTCCAGAAGTCCAGTGTAAGAGTCTTATTGGTATTCCTCCTCATTTCACCAAATATCGTGAAGTCTAGAATTTCATGATCACTTTGACCCTGGTGACCTCCAACCATCACATCTCTCACCAGACCATCTTTATTTGAAAAGAGCAGGTCTAACATCGTCTCTCCACTGGTGGGCCCATCCACCAGCTGCAAGAAAAAGTTGTCCTCCATACACTCGAAAAATTTCCTGGACTGCCTTTTTTCAGCTGTATTAAGTTCCCAGCAAAGGCTGATGATCCTGAAACAGTATCTAGCTGCTTATTAAATAAGTTCTCCACCTCTTATTCCTGGTTGAGTGGACCATAACAGACTCCCAGTAGGATGTCAGCCTTGTTGGCCTTCCCCTTAATTCTTACCCACAGGCATTCAACTCCATCTTCATAAGTTTCAATACCTATTGTAGGCATCAAAAGCCTCCTTAATATAAAGGGCCACCCCTCCATATCTTCTCCCTTTCTTGTCTCTTCTGAAGAGCTTGCAGTCACTCAACTATGTGAGTCATCCCACCGTGTTTCTGTGATGGCAACTACATCATAGCTCTGCAGTTGCACCACGGCCTCCAGCTCTTCTTGTTTGTTGCCCAAGCTGCGTGCATTGGTATACAGGCACCTCAGCTGGGCTACTGATTTCTCTCCTAACTCAGGCTTACCACCCTTGGACCTGCTTCTAGACAGCCCAGATGCATCCCCTTCCCCCTTCAAGCCTAGTTTAAAGCCCTCTTAACAAGATCTGCCAGTTCATGAGATAAAAACCTTCTGCCCTTAACAGAAAGAGGGAGCCCATCTGGTTCCAGTAGAGCCGTGATGTAAAAGTTGCTCCATGATCAAAGAATAGGAATTTTGCCGATGACACCAACCCTTGAGCCACTTACTGATAATGTGAGCTGTCCTATTCCTTCCACCATTTTTCTTAGGCACCATAGGGACTGAGGAAAAGACTACCTGTACCCCTGTCCTATTGACCACTTGACCCAGTGCCCTAAAGTCCCTTTTAATTGCCCTGACACTCCTCTTTTCAATCTCATCACTGCCAGCCTGGAGTATCAGCAGTGGGTAATAATCAGAGGGCTGAATCAGCCCAGAAAGTGTCTCAGTGATATCCCGTACCCAGACCCCAGGGGGGCAGCACACCTCTCTGTGGGGCGGGTCCACATATGGGGCCCTCTGTTCCCCTCAGAAGGGAATCACCCACCACAATTACCCTTCTTTTCTTCTTGATGTTAGAGGTGGTGATCCATCTTACAGATGAGTCAGAACTGGGAGACTCACTGGGCAGATAATTTTCTTCTAAATCATCTGTCTGACTCTTTAGATTCAGTGCCTCATCCTTGTTCTGAAGTGGCATCTGGCTAGGGGATGGGGGGGGCGGGAGGAATTTTTATTATTACCTCCTCGAGTAGGGATCCATTTCCACTCCTCTTTATCTACCAGGTGTCCTTCTGTTGTCTGACAATGAGAGGCATAGGAGTCCTCTGACACTTGGTGGGCCTTCCTCAAGAATGGAAGGGCTGAACTCCACCAATCTATTTCCCTTGCACTCTTCGTGGTACTCCTTAGTCTTTCAGCTTCCTCCCTAAGCTCGGCTACCTGTGAAAGAAGTTGTTCACCTGTTCACCACGTAGACAGTATGAATACACCACCTCCACAACACCCCCTGAAACCATCAATAAGCTCAAACACTTCAGGCAGGAATGGGTCTGTACAGACACATCCTTTTTGGAGGGCTCCTCTTGGTCGCATACACTTGTACCGGCCACAGTTTTTGACTGTGTTAAAACCATTTCTAGCAGAAAGCTCAAAATCAAGCAGCCAACTCAAACACCTTAAACAACACAGAACACGCCTTACTAGCAAGAAACCCTGCAACCCTGCCTGCTTGCTCTGTCTGCATGATCTGCCACACAAACTGCAGTGTCCAAGCCCCAGACATGTGCCACACCCCTGTTAAAATAACATTTTAACATGTCACCAAAAAAAAAAGGAGATTATAATACCAGTCAAGCCACTCTTTACCTACATATACAATATACAGAAGAATTTCAGATATTATCATTAAAACCTAATAGCATTGGAGTTTATGGCTATGTCTATGCTGTAACATCTTTGGGTGGAAAGCTTTTATATTGATGATTCCTGATATAAGGAAACGGTGAGACTTTGATAGCAAAGTAGATTACCAGAATATTCTTTCTATACCCCATTAATTTTTCTTCCTATTGATTTACCTGACTCTAATATAATTCCCTGCTTATGCAAACAGGGATGGGCACTGTGACAGTGTTCAGGAGGGTTTTCAGGATGAGAGAGAGACGAAGATGCTGACTCCATGAGAAGGCTTGATTTATTGTCTTATTATATATATATATATATTACATTCTATTAAAAAGGAGAAGGAAGGAGAGTTTCTCCTGGAGGCTGCTAAGCTAGCAAGAGACAAGAAAGGAACGATAACAAAAGGGGCTCTCTCAGACTCCTGTCCTTGAGAGCTCAGTCCTTGATTGGCCATCAGCCATAAACACCCAAGATGGGCCAATCACAGGTGGACCTGTTGCATTCCACAGCAGCAGATAACCATTGTTTATGTCTGTCACTGAAACTGCAGCTCTCAGAAATCCTAAGAAAGGATTTCTCATGAAAGATGTCTGCGACAGGGCACCTTCACTTTTTACCAAGAAGAATACTGAGAAGCTTTAGTAACATACCACATTAAATGTGTAAACAAGAATTGTTGATTTTTACAAATTCCCAAGTGTAGTGTATGAGAGTTTATTAATGAGTTTAATCAGTCATGTGCTCCACATCGGGCATTGGCTGTGCTAACACTACAGTATTTACCCAACAGCCTTTGACAAAATACTTATTTGCCATTTTCCTGTGCCACAAAAATAAAAAATATTATCTCTCATAGTGTATGTAGGAAAGACAAGATGATACACCAAGAAGGCAAATACAAAAATAAGATTTCTTTGCATTTTTTGAGGATTTTTTTTTTATGCTGAGGCATTTTCAGGGAAAAGTAAAAAGTCTTAAATAGCTTATAAAACCCCACCTATATAGCTGTAGGAAAACAACATGAGTGTAATGTACGTGTTTTATGTACATAAAAAACCTCTCTTTCAAATATTCAGATGTTTTTAAAAGAAATGTTGGTATTTTTATATAAAATCTTGTTTCACATCTGAGATATAAGAGATTTAAAGTGGAAAACATAATGCAGTGTCCTCTCTTATTTCAATGACACTACAATGTCACTTGAGTGCCTGGAATAGTATGAGAGATACTAGGCCATAAGGTTAGGATATTTAACTTGCAAGGGAGTTAATAAAAGGGAATGAGTCCTCCTCACAGAGAAGCACAGTAGCTGTTCCCTCTTAAGGACCACAAATGGATTTTTCTTCTCCATTAAGATCATCAAAGTAGACATATATTAAGAATTTTTTTCCCAAATAAGAAGGTACAGTCCAGTTCATTTCATAGGACTAATAAACATCTCTTGCTATAGCAGTCATCAATATCTACTTCCACCAATGAAGACTTGCTGTAAGTAACACTAGCAAAGAACTTAATGCTTGCTGTGAAAATCTAGCATGTCAACTAGCCAGTGGTTAATAGAGAAGAGATTTTTTTAATTTGAAAAACAAAAGCAATTCCAAGCAATTTATTATATTGATGAACTTAATGCTTTTTGCTGCCTGCCATCTCTAGAATTGCTCTTATTGTTTCTCAGCAAGTACTCCTTTTTGACAGCACTATTGTTCTTTAATCCCAGTTCTAATTTTCAGCTACTAACCTGTCATCTTTGGGATTATCATTTTCTCCCTGATTCACCCAAATATGAAAATGTAGTGGGAATTTACTTCAAATGACATCAAAATGTACACATGCAGAAACAGTCCATTCCAAGATTCCTACTACTATTAAGAATTTCTGGTGGGCTTTAAAATCTCAGAATTTCTTTTAAAGCTTCACTTTCATGCTTAACATCATCAGTAATAGTTCTAGTCTATGACAGAAAGAAAAGCTAGATTGCTGTACGACAAGGCTATCACCCCTGAAATATTACAGTGAATTCTTCTCTAATATAGGCAAGTGAGCAAATGAAATTCAGCACTGCATTACAGGTTTATCATGTCACACAGTAACTAATGTGAATGCCTTTAGCAGGAAAAAAACGAACCACATTTTTACAACATTGTTACTCATCTGGTACTTCAGCACCTGCATTTTCAGCTGGAGATTGCAGGGGGTGTTTTGCACTGAAATACCCAACATGACCAATATATATATACTTGCAGATTTTACAGAGGACAGGAGCTGGGACTGCTCATGGGAGTTCCTGTTAAAAATCTACTAGAAAGAGAAAGAGCTAGAATTGTTCAACCCCCAGTGGCCTAACATTTGTCCTCTCTCATGTACAGTCCAGAAACCATTCTTTCCAGACATGACTTACCTTGAGCTTACCTAAACACCCAAACCAAAACATGTATTTCCAAGCAGTTAGTCTTCTTCTGCTCACTAAAGGACAAGATTGCACCAGCCATGAATTTTCATTTATAACCCAAAAATGTATTTGGGTATAGCTCCTTATTTTTTTTTGTCACATAGCCAGTATAGTAATGGCAAACTAGGATTATAAATTCTGTCATTTACCAAGTGAAGACAAGCACAATTCTCCTTTAGGGTACTGACTTCTATTAGCCTCCAAAAAGAAAAAAAAAATCAGAAATTATCTGAAGTCCTATTGTGATCTATGCTAAAATCACCTAACATTAGCAGAATTCAATGCATGCAACTGGAGTTAAATTTAACTAAACCAAATGTAAATATAGAGAACTTGAGCAAAAGACTGAAGAAATCAGGGTGGAAGGATATCAAGTTCTGTGTCATTTAAATCTCAGAAAAAAAAAAGGTAGCATTTGCGCAAATATTCACTATTTTACTAGGCAAGGATATTTTGCTTGTGAATTTTCATATAGATACTGAAAATAAGGTTTCTGTGACCTAGAAAGAAAATATGCTTTTCCAGACACTATGGCATAAAATCAATTTCTTCATAGTTGTTTATCTCATATCTCATCATCTTCAGATTATGGACCTGCTGATATCAGTCAGCATTTTCTCTTTTTTTTTTCCTTCTCATTATCTAGTTTTAGTTTATCTGGTCTGGAAATTGAATGATGCCTTCACAGTTTCATGAAGAATAAGAAATTTACTTAGAAATGGATCTTTTTGAATGGAGTATCTGTCCTCTTTTCTTGAAACATCTCATTTCAACTTCTTATGTTCATCAAGAAGTAGAACTATACAGTTGTCGGACAATACCCTTATCCTGACCCAGAGATGGGGCAACTGAAAGGTGCTTTAAAAACTTTTATTCCATTTTCAGTCTCATGAGAAGAGTGAGACAATCCAGATGTTATAATTCACACCATCACAATCACAAGCCAGCTATTTCCTAATTACAATACACGATAAGCATTTCTTGGCCTATCAGCTTTTTGCCACACCATGCTGTAGATGCCTTAAAGCCAATCATCTAAAACTACCTCTTGTGGGTCCTACTACAATGCATCTTTCATAGCTCTATTTCTCCAAAGTATCTAGTCTCATTTGCAAGGCCATCCTTTGAAACTCTTTTCTAGCTCCATTTCTCTCTCAACCATATCTGTCCTATTCCATGGCATTTCTAAGTCAGCATTTCTTATCTCAAAGTTTGCATACAGATGCATACTGTGTGGGCCTGCTGTCAGGCCCTGAGAACTTTCTGCAATTCCATTTCCCACATACAGTGTGAAATACAAACAATAGAACCAAATATGCACTCTGTAAGCAAGATAAAGTGAGGCATGTGAGTTCACCCTTTTAGTGCTCTTTAGAATATATTTGAAAATACTGTGAGAGATCAAAAAATTGCTTTTCATCATTCATAGGTGTTTTGCTCCAAGGCATGCTACTACTGACCTATCATAAAATAACCACTGCTGCTGAAGAAAAGAACTGGTGTTTTATTCCAGCTCTTATAAAAGTTGCTCCTACTCCAAACAGTTTTGAAATTGCTTTGTTATCACTTCTGTTCTCAATCATTGCTGACACTTCCATTCATTTTAATAAGCTATTGATATTTTATGACTTGGAGAAATCAGACAGATAAAGCCAAATGATCAGTGCAATAAATACAGGGTGTAACTGAAGAAAATAGCCTGAAAATCAATTAATGGCTATTTTATTATTCTATTTTATCCATGGTGACCATGGATATTTACAAGCATCATGAAAATGCTGAATGCAGAAGAACCATTTAAGTTTTCCCTAACGATTTTGTGACTTACAATTTTAAGAGTATTCTTCTGATGAAATTTCTTCACTATTTGTGTATTTTCTAATAAAACAGTCTACTTCTAAGAGCCCATGCAGGTCTCTGCATGAAGTTAAACTTCCTAAGTTGCAACATACCAATGAGTTCAGGATAAAAATATTGACAACGATTCTTCAATTTCTCGTACCAGATGGGAGAAATTTATTATCAAAAAATCATGTTCTTTCATGAATATGTATTTCCCATAAGTATAGTGAGCAGCTAGAAATGTATTTCAACAATCCTTTGGGATGTCTGGACAAGTCATCAATTATATGTTTTTTTAAAAGTCACAATTCTTGATTCATTTAAAAAAGAATGTGGAACGATTTGTAGCCTTTAAAGGAAGCTGCACAGTTGTTTTACTGCTAACCATGGTTGCTAAAATGAATGGCAATTTTCACTTTTACCAAAGGATAAAAACCCCCAAAAACCAAAAAAGCACACAAGACCAAATTACATATTCTCACCATGCAGATCCATATAAACAGATTCTGCAGGTATTCAGTTTCAGCTGAAATGAAAACTCATTGCCAAGTTCCACCGCACAAGAAGATAAATATATATAATCTACAAGTACATGTATGGTACTCTACATTTTCAGAATTTGGCGTTTTTCTGCACTCCGGTGTTATGTGTAGTCAAAGGAATTTCTGGCCAAGGAAGAGTATCCTGCAATGACTGTACCAATGTCATGGATGGAGTGGACCTATTACTCCTCTGACCTCCTTTAAGTTCTTCAGAAAGTTCAGTCTTACTTACAGGTTTCATTTTAAATTCTGGAATATCTTCCTCTCTCAGAGGTGAGGGTTCTGTACTTTCATGAAAATCAAATTCAACATTGTCATCATTAATTTCATCAGACCTTTTACAAATATCACCATCCCCATCATCAGGTGATATTATTAACTTCAGAATGTGTTTAATAGCTAAAGATTTGCGGTTTTTTAATAATGTTAATTTCAATTTTTCTTTTAAGGTTTTTGTTTGTTCCTTGGATCCTTTTACCTGTTGCTTAAATTTGTCATTTCATCATTTATTGCCTCCATTGGCATGCAGATTTTAAACATGGTGTAAGTTCATGACAAAATTCCCATTTTATCTTTCAGCAGTTCCTGTTTTTCATTTATTTTCTCTTGTATTTTTCCGCAATCAGAGCAGTTATCTACTGGCCAAGGGTCATCAATTTCTATATGAACACTCGCCCCTGTAGGTAATCTGCTAAGCATTTGGTCTGATTTCCAAATCATTTGTCATCCTGCCTTTGACTATGTTAATAACATTATGAATTGTCAAAGGCACTTGGGGTCAGAGAACAGTATCCTGCTGACTGTGCCAATAACGTGGATCAAGTGAGAGCATTAGACAAGACCTGCCTTAGCTCAGATTTTTGGCAACAGCTCTACTCAGGTGACATGCACATAAATTGCTCTGGCTCATGAATTCTCAAGAATGACAGATCAGGTTATTGTATTTGTTTTGGTTCAGAGCAAATTTGGGAGAGAATCTCTAACAGGGCTCTTCTAGAAAAGCAGATTTGATCAGCTCTTCTTTTCAACTGGTCTGGGAGAAACTACTTTTTTGGAGAAAAGTGGAAAAAACCTGTTTATTACACAATAAAACTTTAACAATATTAAACCATAAAATTTCTCGCTGCTTTAAAGGAGATGACAAACTGAGAAAACTTCTTCTCTGGGTTGTAGCTGAGCTCGCTCAGTCTCTGATCAGTCTCTCCGGTGCTGGAAATGTCGCAGGTTAGGCTCAGCTTGGCGGGCTACAGATGCTAGCTGATGGTGCTCTTCTGGATGTTCAGTTTAGAGCAGGTTTTAAGAGGTTTAAAAAAAAGGAAAAAATGAAAAAACTACAGTTTAGGGATCTTCTTTGCTTCAGCTACCTAAACTAACTAAAAGCAAAAGAGAGCTCTGTCTCGCTGTTTGTCTATCTGCAGACAATACAGTTTAGGAGCAGGAATGTGGAGGAGTGAGTGCAGTGTCTGAAAAAAACTACCGCTTCTTCTCTCCTTCTTTCACTTTCTGGAACACGTCTTAAAGGTGCAAAACTTATTATTCAGCATAAACAGAATGAGATGATTTGGGATAAAAACATCATTTAGTCAACTCAGGATATTCTACTTTTTTTCTCTATATTGTCTGCTTACTATTAAAACTAATATAAATTCTAACTCTACAAACACATACATTATACATCTAATATACAGCTATACACAGACAATGGTAATAGCATTCAGCAAACAGATATTTACACATAGGTCTCACCCAACAATCAGATCTTCTTGAGGTACAAATCGTGTTCTTTTATCTTTTTGCATTATCTACTATGTGCAACTTGGTTTCTGAGCAAAAACAACTTTACAAATGGGTTTGTCTGTATTTGAAGTAGAATTAATCTAAACTGTTTTCTTTAACAAACTTCTGACATGCACCACTGGGACTTTGTCTCTATCTACTCTATGGAAACGCTTAGATGGGGCAGGGCCCACTCAGTTAGTAGAGCTTCGGGTGTTAACTCACTAGGTGGCTTTTGCTAGATGCTGCTTTCAGTTTTTGAAAGATCTTCTAATTAATGCTTTCAATGTGGTTTTTAACCACATTGTCCGTTGTACTTCTCTACTTTGCTTGCAGCTGGTGCATGGTAGGGGATATGGTACACCCACTCAATGCCATGTTCCCTAGCCCAGGTGTTGATAAGGCTGTTCTTGAAATGAGTCCCATTGTCTGACTTAAACTTTTCAGGGGTACTATGTCTCTACCGGACTTGCTTTTTAGCTTAGGATGGTGTTCTGGGCTGTAGCATGAGACACAGGGTAGGTTTCTAACCATCCAGTGGTGGCTTCCACCATGGTCAGCGCGTAGCGCTTGCCCTGGCGTGTCTGGGGCAGTGGGATGGAGTCAATCTGCCAGGCCTCCCCATACTTGTACTTGGACCAGCGCCCACCGTACCACAGGGGCTTCACTCGCTTGGCCTGCTTGATGGCAGCACACATCTCACAGTCATGGATAACCTGAGAAATACTGTCCATGGTTAAATCCACCCCTCAGTCTCGTGCCCACTTATAGGTGGCATTTCTGCTTTGATGGCTTGAGGTATCATGGGCCCATCGAGCTAGGAATAACTCTCTTTTATGTTGTTAATCTAAGTCTATTTTTGACACCTCTATATTTGCAGCTTGGTCTACTTGCTTATTGTTTTGGTGCTCTTCATTAGCTCTACTCTTGGGAACATGAGCTTCTCTATTTTGGTAGCAATGCATCAGCAGCTCAAATTGGTTTTCTTCGACGCTGCTAGTTAGCGTCTTTTCACTTCTCCAGCCATCTCTACAGAGCATTTGGTTACTATCTATGAATCAGTATAAATGTAGAGCTTTGGCTACTTCTCTCTCTCAGCAATGTCTAGGGCCAGTTGAACAGCTTTGAGTTCAGCAAGTTGGCTTGATTTACTTTCTCCTGCAGCAGCCTCTGTGATTTGTCGTGTGGGGCTTCATACGGCTGCTTTCTACTTTCGTTTCATTCCCACAACACGGCAAGAACCATCAGTAAAAAGAGCGTATCGTGTATCTTCTGCTGGCAGCTGGTTGCATCGTGGAGCTTCTTCAGCCCGTGTCACTTCTTGTTCTTCTTCATCAACAAGACTAAAATTTTCACTTTCTGGCTAGTTTGTAATTATTTGTAGAATTTCAGGGCAATTCAGTTTTCTAATCCAGGCGCGCTGTGTGATAACAGCAATCCATTTGCTCCATGTAGCACTGGTGGCATGGTGCATAGAGGGAACTTTTGCTTTGAACATCCACCCCGGTACTGGTAATCAGGGTGCCAGGAGGAGTTGTGTTTCAGTACTTATTACTTCTGAGGCGGCTTGGATTTCTTTATAGGCAGCTAAGATTTCTTTCTCTGTTGGAGTATAGATGGCTTGAGACTTTCTGTAGCTTCGACTCTAAAATCTCAGTGGTCGGCTTTGCGTCTTCTCAGGCACTTTCTGCTAAAGGTTTTAGGACAAGCTATGGTTTTCGGCTGCAGAGTAAAGCACGTTCTTCACTTCTGGTCTTGTCTTGACTGGGCTAAGGGCTACTGAATGAGCGATCTCTTGCTTGATCTGTGCAAAGGCTTGTTGCTGCTCAGGGCTTCAGTGGAAAGTGTTTTTTTTACGGGTGACTGGGTAGAGAGGGCTCACAATCTGACTGTACTTAGGAATGTGCGTCTTCTAAAAACTTATGGTGCTTAGGAAACTTTGTTTCTTTTTTGCTGGATGGTGGAGGCATTGCTGTGATCTTGTTGATGACATCGGTGGGAATCTGATGCTGTCTTGCTACTTCATTCTCAGAAACTGGATCTCTTGAGCAGGTCTCTTGACTTTGCTCCTCTTGATGACAAAGCTAACTTTTTGGAGAATCTGGATGATTTTCTCTCTTTTCTCACACACTTCTGCTGCTGTCTTCTCTTACACAATGATGTCATCAATATATTACAGATGTTCTGGAGCTTCACTCTTTTCTAGTGCAGCCTGGATCAGTCTATGGCAGATGGTGGGACTGTGCTTCTACTTCTGGGGCAGTTGGTTCTAGGTATACTGCACGCTTCTCAAGGTGAAGGCAAACTGAGGCCCGTATTCTGCTGCCAGAGGAATGGAGAAAAATGCATTGGCAATGTTTATAGTGGCATACTACGTCGCTGCTTTGGACTTTAGCTCATACTGGAGTTCCTGCATGTCCGGCACAGCAGCGCTCAGCGGTGGAGTCACTTCAATGCACGATAATGCATAGTCAATCTCCCTTCTCCTTCAGATTTACGCACAGGCCAGATGGGGCTGTTGAAGGGTGAGTGGGTCTTGCTGACCACCCCTTGGCTGTCCAGCTCATGGATCATTTTGTGGGTGGGGATTAAAGCATTTCCATTCGTTCAGTACTGTCAGCGGTGCACTGTTGAGATGGCAATTGGCACTTGTTGCTTTTCTACCTTCGGGAGTCCTACTGCAGATGGGTTTTCAGACAGTCTAGGCAAGCTGTTTAACTGCTTGACACTTTCTGTCTCTACAGCAGCTATTCTAAATGCTTATCTGAGTCTCTTTGGGTCTTTGAAATACTTACCTCAGAGGAAGTCTATGCTTAAAATGCATGGGACCTCTGGGCCAGTCACAATAGGGTGTTTTTTCTACTCATTCTCAGTGAGGCTCACCTGAGCTTCCACTAAAGTAAAATCTTGTGATCACCTTGTCACACTAGCAATAGAAACAGACGCTGTCTCTACATGTTTCAATGGGATTAATGTACATTGCGCACTAGTGTCAATTAAAGCTCATAATAAAAATGAGTTCTTTATTGAATAGACGCGATATTAACAGACAAAAACCAGAGTCACTTACTACACAGGATAAAACAAAATAACTACTAGTACATTACACCAAACAATGCACAACATAAAGTTACCTATGTTATAGCTAGCAGATGAACAGTATAGAGTAGGAGTCAATGTAACTTACACTGAATTGATGATGTTGTACACTAAGGATCAAGAGTAAATTTTAGAGAGGACTTTGAGACAACCTAACCTATGCACTTATTGCATAAATGTGGGCTTTTTCCCCTAAAGTCAGTATGCCGCTTTATGGTTACTCTCTAGAAGATTGAGTGAAAGGACTTAGTGTGGTAGTAGTTTTTTCTTTTTTACTGTGATGTTGTCTTATCAGAAATCTGTGTAGTAAAGGACACTGTCTGATTCTTGATTACTTCTCTATCAGTGGACAGACAACTTCTTGTGCATCACCTCCACTCTGAAGGTAGACAAATTCTACCTCTACTGCGATTTCACCTCTGAGTGCATGTACTGATGACTCAATCATGATGCAGTCCTTCAGAAATCCCACTCCTAACTTGAAATAAGTTCCTGTGGTTAGGTATTTTAGTTGATAGGGGACATGGCAAGACAGTGATAAAACTGAGAACAAATAACAGATGGGAGGTATTGTGGTGATTTTTGAGCCTGTCCTTCATTTATCTGGCTCTCTCTCTTCTTTGCATTAGTTTTTTTTAGAACTAAAGCATTTTCAAGGGGAAATAACCCAAGGACTATCTTGATTATTTCAGACTGCAATAACTAAGAGATATAAATTACAACGGATCAGGAAAATACTCCTCAGATGGAATCTGACTTGGCTGCCATAGTGCCTAGCATAACAGCATTTTCCTTCATTTAAACATGCCATCATAATAAGCCCCCAGTTACTTCTTGTGCACAAAAATAAAAATCTTCAGAGATTTCACATATCCTATCCTCAGAACAAAGAGTCTACTGTAAACTTAATTAAAAACACCTATAAAAAATACTGTTCTTCAAGGACTGTAACTTTATGAATGGAAAACTAGTTCAGTCTGTTCCCACTGGTGGCAAGAGTCTTGTAGCCTGAAATCTAGGAACCCAACTCATAACTAAATCCTGGAAACATGGGAGACTGCTGTTATGAAAGGCATTAATGACAGAAAGACTGTTTCACGGAACTGAGGCCATTCAGGGTTCAACTCGGCAAGCAGCCAGGCAGTTCTGAATTGTGGAGTGTGACAAGCATCTTGTAGAAGGATTTAGATATCACACTGCTGGACATTCCACTTTTTCACAGTACTGTGTAAGAAGGGTGCTACTTCTTAGTGAAATGGACAAATGTGTAGCTTACTTGAAAAAAGATTTAAGAGTTAGAATCAGCACATGAAGTGAACAGGCATTCTCTCTTTCCCTGCTATTGATTGTGCCATATGACTTGAAAAATTACTAACCTGTAATTCCCTAAACTTTCCTATGTAAGAAATGAAGGTAATAATACTTCTTTGCTTTTCAGATGTATCAGATGCAATTACAAGAATAGGACTACAGCAGCCGTCCCTGCTAACAGCTACCAGAGGTGATTTGGAATTTGACCTATTAGTAGAATCTATATTATACCAAACAATTTTCATACTATTCCATGCCATAAGTCATTCCCCAAAGTCTGAGAACTGGTGGATCACAATTGACGCCCAGATCCAAAGTTTTCAGTGTGCATTTCACTTGCAGATAGAAACATGTTTCACATTAATCCAAAGGCACATTTTCACTGCTCTATAATCCCCATTAAAAGTTATATACATAAATCAAATCTGGAAGTTAATAATGCCTTTCAAATGCCTCTCAGATTTACCCAATACTCTCCCATCCAAAAAACACACACTGAAGTTACAACAGAGAATGCAGCTGGCTGTAGTTACAATGTTGACACAAAACAGGTATTAGACTAGCTAAAAGCATGCACTCAATGTTTTGACAAATGAGAAGCATTAAAAATTTTGTAAATGTCACCTCTGCTCCACACCCAAAGAACTACAAGTTTGAGAAAAATCTCTTGCAGATTTTCTTGATCTGACTGAATGTGTCATTTGGACTCTCCCAAGTTCATACTTAAAATTAAGCTTTTGTAAGACATGAAAAAAAAAAAGCAAGCAATGTTGTGTGTCCAGCTTTGAGGAAAAGATATATTGCTAGGGCATTTTTTGGTGGGTTTTTGGTTTGGCTTTTATTTTTGGGGTTTTAGTTTTTCTTTTTTACTTAATAGAAAAGAAATCTGAAGGTCATATTTTAGCATTTGCCCAAATTATTACTCAGGTTCTTAGGAAATGTTTTTGCTGAGTTTTTGTTTAAAGGTAAAGGTTGAGCTCTCTGAGATTATCTGGTAAAATCTTTTATTTTCTGAATGGCTATACCCCTTTCTCATTAGTTTAATTATGTAAAATTCAGTATTTCTTCATTCTTTGTAACTTGAAGATATTTATGCTTCAAAAAATTTAGCAAAATAACTAAGTTAGACTAGGAATTTTTATAAATAAAATTTAAAAGATTGAGGGGCAAGAAAAGATACAAGATAAAGAAACTAGATATTCTAAACCCAATTCTTGTTTATTTTAGTTGCCAATAGGACTTAATTCTTTAATATTAAAGTACTTAATTATTCCAAGTAATGAGTTGAATAGTTTCATTTGGATCTACTTGTCTGCTTGAACCCATGATGACCCTGAAATAACACTTCATGTGGGTTTCTTCTCTAGGAGATACTGCAAACCTGATATATCTCCATTATCATGTAATGTAAAGAATATCTCACTGGACTTGCCAAATAACACAACAGAGTTTCTGAAATAGAGTAAAGTGATTCATTGTGGACATTTTTTAGTACTTCCTGTTACTAAAGAGTGTAAAGCAAACCTGCATCTCAAGGAAGAATGTGTCCTTGAAGAAATGCAAGTGAATGACAGTCCATCTTCAAAACTTCCCCTTTTTTTCTGTGTATTTCTATCTTAGCTAACACATAGCATAGAAATTGCAGTGTGCCTGAATTCCCCTAGCCAGAAACACACATAATAGAAAATACCTGCAGTCATAAAAATAATTTGTGCTTAAATTCCCTTTTAGTTTGATGCTCCATGTTGTGAAAGACAAGTAGGACCCCTAGAGAGGATTGACAGAGGGTTCTAACTTGGTTAAATTATGCCCCTAGCAAGTGAATTGTCAAAGTAGGGCAACAAAGCCAAAGGCTGTCTGATATAATTCACACCTAACTCATCATTTACATTTGCCTTTTCACATGCATGGTGTTTTGTTCTCGTTACTATAAGTTGCATATTGATGACAGTAGCCCTTGATCCCTTGTGCTCTTAGAAAAAGTAATTCGATCCAGTAGCTGGAATCAATGTATGCTACAACATGCTCTTGAAGTCTAATATTAGTAAATAGATAAACAAGGAGCTCATGAGGGAGAGCAAAAGAAGAATTTTCTTACATTGAAGGAAGTTGGAAGAGTAGAGGGTTTAAACATACGGATTTCTACAGCTTATATTCTAAAAAATTCAAGTATATCAAATAAAACTAGATATTGTACATCTCGGCCTCTGATTATTTTTAATTTACTTACTTTTAGGAAGACAAAAGAGTCAAGTCACTATGTTAATCTTGTTGAACTAATAACTGTAATTTATTGGTAAAACAAGTGACTTTTTTTTCTTCTTTCATTGTTTATAAATTCACTGTCTTAATATTCTGTGAAATCTGTGAAAATGGAACTTAACATAATGGTCTTCCCAAAAATTATATCCTGTAAAGTAGATCAAGTTTTACTCATAGCTGTATTTCTTTTCTTTTCCATATGAAAAGACAGAGGGTTTCTTCCTTTCTCACTACACACAAATCTCTAGCAGTAGAAGCTTAAGTTATTGTGATGTTATAGTTAAATTATACCTTAAGTTACCGTTCCCAGCGGATGAATAATTCTCACTGTTAATCAAAAGCCACTATAATCACTTGGTTTTCTTTGCCTCAAAAAAGAGGTCTGCTTGAGTAAATTTCAGAAAATAGAATAAACTCTTAGGTAAAATATTAGGATGCTCACCTTGTGTCTCAACATGTTAAAGAGTAAGAAAAAAATAATTCAGAAGAAGAAGCACAATTTTGGCAAAATATTCCACAAAACATTTTAAAATGTTTACTGTAATGTTGAAAAAAAACCCTCTTGTCAATAACATAGAATTGTTAGAATAATAGTTTCTTAAAAGTTAAAGTAGCTGGTTACCATTTCAGAATGCTGTAAAGTATATGTTACTGGAACATTTTGGCATTTTGTGTCTGATTTTCCAGGTAATATGTAGACTTTTGTACCCAGTTCTTCTGGGCAAAGACTACAGTCTCCATAAACTTTTATTAAATAAGAAAGAAAAATATAGTATATATAACACAATACCTGAATACAGGCAGCTTCAGACTTCAGCAATTAAGATTAAATACTCTCTAAAAAATCACAGATGTTGGAGTTTAATTCCTACTAATTGTTTTTGCACAAAAAAAATTGCTGTGATTTTATCAGTTCACAGTACCTGTCTAAAGATCAGACCCAAATTACAAAGTAAAATCTTGATACTTTCACTCAGATATTACTTTGCATTTTCCTTGAAAGAGGCAAAAAATGCTCAGATTAAGCACAGTAAAGAAATAATCTTTTAACAAATGTCCCTGGTTTTTTTTTCTAGACATTTGCTTTGACTCTGTTTAGCAATAGCTGAAATTCTAGATACAATGAAGGTGCTTTACCATGCAGACATATCTCCCAACCTGACTCTTAAAACTCACCAATATGGTTTAGCAGACAAATAACCCAGACAAAGAAACGCAGTACTAAGAAATCTTAGCTGCTTAAAAATATTATGGATTCAAAGGACCATGAAGAAGTATCTCTAGATTGAAATCAAATTCCTTAGACACTAGGATTTCAATTAAAAAATTGACTTTATTCCAAGCTGAAACACAAATATCCATTTAATCCTGTTTTCCAGGGAGATTATGTCTTCCATACAAAGGAAACAATTTTCCATTATCATTGTAAAAAACCCCCTTTGTTTCTGTCTTTGTTTAAATTTGAAGGCCATATTTTTTTCTTATCCTTTTTTCTGTTCTGTACTGACCATCCTTATACAGGTATACCTTGACAGTATACCCATTTCCATTGACCTTTAATTTTCAATTTTTTTAAGGTGTCGAAGCTGAGCATAGGTGCAGGAGCATGAATTAGAATCAAGCAAATGCCACTTTTCTTGCAAATTGACTTTTTGTTACAGTTGTAGCTCAGATGAAGCAAACAAAGAAACCTAATCCCTATCTTTATTTTTGGAATCAAATGAAGAAAAATTTTTCTTCCTTTTACTCAAATTTTCCCTAGAAGGCAAGAAGGTTAAAATATTCCAATAGCAGGTAGAACCAGTGTTGAAAAGATATTATCTTGCTGAGTATGATTGCATTCTTTCATACAGATAGAGAAATAATTAAGATCACATCTTGTGAAATAGAGTCAAAATTTATTGAAATTGACTTAAGAACACTTTTGTGTGGAATTAAATTTGGGAAAGGAAAATATAAAAGAAATTGTCTCTGTAATTTGGCCTAGACTGGAGGATTAGGTCTTGAACACTTTTCACGAAACATACAATTACAATAGATGACTAAGCCAAAAGTCTTGTTTATTTATCAATAGAAATAAACAGCTATAGAGAATTTCTCCCATTATTAGGCTGATTTTTGGAAAAGAGGGAGATTGTATCTGTACATCCCATCAGTAAGTGGAGGTCAGACTTTTCCATTAAATTGAAAGACTTGGAGTTATCAACTAACAGTAAGTTACATAATAGTTGCTGCTGCTCTTCACTGTAGATCATATTTGTGACTTCTCTGAGGATTGTAGAGTGCGTGCAAGTATTTATTGTGATTTCCAATCTTCTAATCCAAATTCTAGGATTATTATTTTAACGGGACAATTTCAGGGCATCCCCACTGAAATTTAAAAAACAGATCAGGAAAGAAACATCCAATGCCAGTTAAAGCATACATAGAAATCTATAGAAGTGGCTCCACAGAACAATTCAAAAAATACTACAATCTGTTTATTTCTCTTACTTGTAAGAAGAAAAAGATTTTCCATCCTACAGAATACACCATTTTACTTTTTTTATCCCTTTGCAATGTGTTTGAAAGTTCTTAAAGTTGAATTAATCTAAATTTCTGAGATAAATATTTTCATGTGTCATATTTTCTAGAACCACTGGTTAATCTCTTACTCTGGGAATTAAAGGAAAACTTTCCTTCATTTCAGAAACTGGAATACTATACCCAGCTACTGTATTTTCTGGAGGGTTAGCTCTGTCCTATGGATCTTCATTTATGGATCTGTTTGGTTTTTTAAGCCAAACTATAATTTTGCAACATAAAATGGTAGATGTGGTTTGCACAGAGCCGTTTGAAAACAGGACTGTTAGCAAGTAATCTGGTTTAAACACCCTTGTCCTCGCAGAATAAGAGCTGAATCACCATGAGCAGTGTCTGGTAAGAAAACTCAGCTAACGTTCTTGTTTTGTTCAGGAAACTTGGTTTTCTAATTTCAAGATTATTAACATCATTGGGCAGGATTCATGAGAGAGGTCTCCAGAGAAGCAAAACAGCCTGAAGACAACAGGTTTCTTATACCTGGAAAAGTAAGGAACATGGTGCTTTGCTAAAAACCTGGGCAGTAATTCCTTTCTTATTCTCTTAAATTAGAAGCTCAAAAATCTTTATCCTTGTCCATCTGCCAACATCAATTAAAGTGAATATTTCTCATCAACACCTACCAACTCAATGCATAAAAGATTTTTTTTCCATGTGATTATTTTCTCTACTTTCAGACCTATAGTAGTTGAAAAACAGATGTCAGTCTGAATTTCAATTACTACAGCCCAAGTGCAGGGAAAATAGCCATATTTTCAGTAGAAAAAATGTCTTAATGTCAGTTTTCTTGCCTAGTTGATGGTGCTCTTCCTGAACAGTTTATATACTTGGGATTTTTATTACAACAGAACAAGTAAGTCATGCACAATTTACTAACAAATAAAGCCAAAAGGGTAACACATCTTAAATCTGGAGAAACAAATAACTTTTGCTGTGATGCCTTTATTCTCAAGCATTATTAGTCCATTTGCAGACTTGTATAAAATATATATAATGCTTTAATCATTCACAATTAAAATATTATATTCTCTTAATTGAAAGGGATTCTTTTACATACAGCTTTATTCTTGTGTCCTCAAACACAAGGGCCTACTCAGGGCAATCTCTATTTAAAAGCTTGAGTGACCACTTGAATATCCATTCAATCCTGCCACTGATAAAGAAGTTAATTTTTTCATGAATGATGATATGACATTGTGCCTCAGTGAAGCAGCATATAAAAAAATTAAATGTGGGAAAACTGACGGGACTGAAAATTTTACCTCAACTCAACTTTATCCAAGGTTATCAGATGCTCCAAGGGAGAGCAAGATTTGCTCCTATATTTCACCTGTGTGAAATATCTTGGTCACTTTTAAACATAAATGCACACTTAGGTCAAAGACAGTGGTCTGAGTGGGAAGCTCATCAGAGTACTTACAAGTTACCTGTGTAGGTTTTCCTACAGTATTAATCTCTGTAGCATGCACATTATAAAACAAAAAACACTGGGCATTCTGGAATCTCACTAGACCAGAATTGCTGTAAGCTTCAGAGTGCATCTTTAAATTTATCATAGAATGGTTTGAGTTCAAAGGGACCTTAGAAGCCATTCCAACCCCTCTGCCATGGGCAGGAACACCTTCCACTAGACCAGGCTGCTCAGAGCTGCTCAGAGCACCATCCAACTAGGCCTTGAACACTGCCAGGAATGGGGCAGCCGTAGTTTCTTTGGGCGACCTGTTCCAGTGCCTCAGCAGCCTCATAGGAAAAAAATTATTAATATTATCTATTCTAATTCTACTCTCCTTCAGTTTGAAGCCACTGGCCCCTCATCCTGTCCCTTATGTGCTTCTGTAAATAGCCTCTCTTCATCTTTCTTGTGGATTCCCTTTGAATACTGGAATTCAGGCTGCAATTAGGTCACCCAGAAGCTTTCTCTTTTCCAGGTTGAACAATCCCAATTCTCTTCGCCTTTCCCCATCGGAGAGGAGCTCCATCCCTCTGATCATCTTGGTGTTCCTCCTCTGGATTTACTTCAACAGCTCCATGTCCTTTCCTGTGCTGGGACCCAGAGCTGGAGGCAGCTCTGCCGGTGGGGTGTTACCAGAGTGGGGCAGAGAGGCAGAATCCCCTCCCTCCCCTGCTGCCCACAGGGCTTTGGATGCAGCTCAGTGCTTCCAAACTACATGCCTATAATAAAACATATAGCACAAAAATGCCTTGAACTTCTAACCAAACACAAAGATAATATTAGAACTTATATACATACAGGCATAGACTTGCCACAAGAGCGAAACCAAGTGGCTCATCCAGCATCACCGATTTGCATCAGTACAAGGACTACAGTCTAATCAAGTCTCAGACATGAACCTCGCCAAATAACATCTCTGGTTACACAAACATTGTGCCTCTGTTTAGAGAACAAGCCCTAGCTCAAGCCCTGAAGCCAGTTGGACTGGAGCTGGTTCAGGACTCACACACCTTGGTCAGAGTAGGAGCATAGACCAGGAGCTCTACACAATACAAGTCATTAATGTAGCCATGGATTTTATTCCCTTTAATACTTCATTTTCCATATTCCCAACATGCCTGATTGATTTTCTCTTTGATTCCTCTCTTTCAAGTCCTTCCTTGTACAATTTAGGAGAACAATGAATGTTTAAAATAAAAAATAAGATGTCTTTGTATGGTGGGTGAAGGATACATAAGGCAGCTAAGAAATTTGACAAACAGCTGCTATTATTTGTCCAAAGGCAGTCAATACATGAATTAAAGTGGCTAGTTTACATTTGAATTGCTACTGAGCAGTATTTCAAGATCATGAATTGTTTTAAAATAAATCAAAATCCTTGGAAAAAACAACTCTGATTTCAACAACACTAATACAAGACACAAGAAAACATACCAGGCACATACAGTTGACAATTTGAAACATTTTGTGCCATGATTTGGTAGGTCTACAAGGACTATTCCAGATGCTCTATAGCTGCAAAATATGGGCACAATGCCATAGTGGTAAATATTCTATTTTGGAAAATATTTTCACTCGTTAATCTAACGAGTCTATGCTTTTTAATGCAAAATCTACTATCCTCCTTTGGCACACAGTGTGATCACAGTCCTGACATCCTTATTTGAGCAAATATTTCACCAACTAATAAGAGTCTAAGAAAACAAAGAAGTATTTTATGATAATGACTAGATTTTTCAGCTTTCAGTGCTTCGATATGGAGTTCTAATCTGGCTTTTCCTTTATTAAAAATAGAATAGAATAGAATAGAATACAATACAATACAATACAATATAAATATAATGCAATACAATATAATAAAATATTATTCAATACAGTATGATATCATACAATGCAATATGATACAATATAATACGATACAATGCAATATAATTTAAACCACTATATTTATAATTTCTTTGCAAATAATTCCAAAGGCATTGAATAATCTCTTTCTACAGGGACGTAATATCTTTCTGTTCGAATCACCATGTAATTTTTGCTATGCTCTAATTTGTACTTATGATTTAAATAGGTTATCATCACTATATTCATAGTCACCACAAGGAGTTGAGGCAACAGTCAAAAAACCCCTCCAAATTACTCTCTCTGACATTGCTTTTAGGAGTGATTTTAAACCATTTTTCATTATGTGAGTTGAAAATTTCTGCATTTCATTCTTCTTATCAGTTTGGTAATTCTACAGAAATACTGAAATTTCCTTTCTGGAATGCTTTCTGCATTCAGTAGCTCATACTGAGCTGAATCACATTGAGCTTTGTTCTTCTGCCATCAAAGACCAGCAGCAAAACAAGCCTGAGTATCATACTGAAAACACTAAAATACTCTAATTTTTACTCCCTTTTTTACATACATTGAAGAACATCAAGCTCAAGCCTATTCAAGAGGATACTCTGCTTCTATATTCATATTCTGTGGCTATAACCTGGAATAAAATTAAGAAAATTCATTTAACTCCTTGTTCGTAAATGTGATTACCACTGCTACTTTATAATGTTTAATACTTCCCTATTAAACCCAGGAGCAATAAAGCCTTTTTAGTGCCAATTATGCTTTTTAAGACCAAATTTTACCATTTGGTAGTACAACTCAAGAGTAAATTAACAGACTAGATAGATAATCTCAGAACATGTCTTATTTCACTGGTTATATTGATTAATTATTTTGATTAATATTTCTGGGTTCTACTTTTACAACAATTGTTTGATTTTTTGAAGCAAGGGAGCCAAGTGGGAGTAAAACCATTTCAAACAGTTACCCCTACACAGTTAATAACTTATTTTAGTGATATGGATAGTTCATTTTAACAATTTTATAAGCTCAATATTTCATCTTCATTGAGTTAGTTTTTAGAAGCCTAATTATGTGAGCCTAAGGCAGTTAAAATTGGTGTTCTTGTTCAGTAAAAGCACTGTCACATGTTCATCACTTACAACCTCTGTGAACTTGAGCTATCTGATTTCATGTCTTGGTCTTTGTTTGATTTCCAGGATTGATGTTTGGGGGTTTTAGGAACACAAAACACTCTTGATGGTCTAATGATTCCAGAAGGAGTTAAGATAGCCCATCATTACCCCAAGAATTCAGACTGACACACAGTGTGTACTTAAATTGATTTGTAAGGTGCACACCTTGTACATATAATTCCTTTTCACAGTGATCTGTACTAAGATTTAGTGAATGCGGTGTTCATCTTCATTTCAATAAGAGTGAAAAGCAAGTGAGGTTATAAATCCTGGTTGATACATGTAGATGGAGAAATGTAAAGTCCTACCAAATGCTAATAAAAGTAGTTGATTTTTCCTCGTTGTTTGTTAATAGTGCTTTTAATTACATTTTAAAAATTAGCAGTCTTCTGCTGGAAGGGATATATATTCTGCAAAAGAATTAAATATAGATGTTCCAATTAACAGATTTTCACTTTTGTCTTCAATCTCTAAGACCATCAATTCCAAAATCAGTTTGAATTATCTTTCTTATAAAGACTTCAAAATTCTAAGGAATAAGCTCCCTAAAAAGTTTTCAATGGGCCTATATTATTGCATTGGCTGAAAATTCAGAACTCATTATCTTGCTTTTGTGGTACCTTGTAGCAGGCACAGGGCCTGCAGGGCCTCCCTGGCAGTCAGCTGCCCAAGACAAGAAATGCCGAATCATGATGGACCAAACAAGCCCCTCTTCCACCTTTGGACCCTCATTATCTCTCTGTAAGACAATAGGTCACATTCACCTCAACCCTTGCTATTGGACTGTTTCCCAAAACCCCTATACACTTTCTGCGCTGCTCAGCAGAAGAGCTGTCACTGTTACCCTTTGCAGAAGCTGCCAATGAAGACACCTCTGTGGGACCTCATACAACTCTTCTCCTCTCTCTCCCTGCGTCTGTCAAGGCACCTTTCAAGCAAAGAGCTGAAATCACTAAAGAGCTGAATTTGCCGAAGAGCTGGTCTCAATTAAGAGCTAAGGCGAGCTGAGCTGCTTGCTAAGATTGCCTGTGGCTAGGAGCCTGCCTGAAGAACCTGGACAGGTGCTTAGCTGTACTTCACTATCTGGACACCTGTGGTAGCCAGGGTTGGATAGACCCTGAGAATCTCTCACTCTAATAGTACCTTTATTCCTATATCATCAGCTTACTACTAAAATTTATATATGCTCTAACTTTATGAACACTTACATAATAGATACAATATATAGCTATATATAGACAATGGTAGTAACATTTAGCAAACAGTAATATTTACACATAGCTCTCACTTAACAATTAGATCTCCCTGAGGTATATATTGTGTTGTTCTCTCTTTCTGCATTATCTACTATGTGCAACCTGGTTCTTGAGTAAAGACAACCCTACAAATAGGTTTGTTTGTACTTGAGGCAGAATTCATTATTCATGTCTTCTTTAACAAACTTATGACATGTACTATTGGGACTTTGTCTGCTGTATGCAGGGGCTCAGACTGGGTAAGGCCTATTTGGTTCGTAGAACATCACATTTTAATTAACTTGATGGCTTGGTGGCTTTTGCTAGATGCTGCTCTTAATTTTTGAAAGATCCCCCACTTTATGGTTTTTTTTGAAAGATCCACCACTTTTAAGGTGTTTTTAACAGTCCATTGTACTTTTCCACTTTGTTGGCAGCTGGTCCATGGTAGGGTATATGGTATACTTATTTAATGTTCTTTAGTCTAGGTGTGGATAATGTTGCTCTTGAAATGAGTCTTGTTTGACCTAATCTTCTCAGGAGTACCATGCCTCCAAAGAACCTGCTTTTCAAGGCCCAGGATGGTGTTAAGGGCATTAGCATGAGGCACAGGGTAGGTATCTAAGTATCTTGTGGTGGCTTCCTTCATTGTGAGCATGTAGCGCTTGCCTTGGCATGTCTGGGGCAGTGTGATGTAATTAATCTGTCAGACTTCTCTACATTTATATGTGGACTACTGCCTATTACACTATAGGGGCTTCACTCGCTTGGCTTGTTTGATGGCGGCACATGTTTTGCAGTCATGGATAACTTGAGAAATACTGTCCAAGTTTAGATCTACTCTTGGTCTCATGCCCACTTATAGGTGGCATCTCTACCCTGATGACCTGAGGCATCGTGAGCCTATGTAGCTAGGAACAACTCTCTTTTGTGTTGCTAATCCAAGTTTATTTTTGACACTTCTGTCTTTGCAGCCTGATCTACCTGCTGATTGTTTTGGTGTTCTTCATTGGCTTTACTCTTAGAGACATGGGCATCTACATGGTGGACTTTTACAGGCAGTTCTTCCACCCTGGTAGTGATGTCTTTCCACTTATCAGCAGCCTAAATTCATTTGCTTCTACACTACTAATTAGCCTTTTTCCACTTTTCTAATTATTCTCACAGAGCATTGGCTACCATCCATGAATCAGTGTAGAAGTAGAGCTTTGGTCACTTCTTTCTTTTGTCTACGTCCAGGTCCAGTTGAACAGCTTTGAGTTCAGTAAGTTGGCTTGATCTACTTTCTCTTTTGGTAGCTTTTGCGACCTGTCATGTGGGGCTGCATATGGCCTCCTTCTACTTTTGTTTCATCTCTACAATACAGCAAGAACCATTAGTAAAAAGAGTGTAATGTTTCTTCTGCTGGCAGTTGGTTGTGCGGTGGGACTTCTTTAGCATGTGTTATCGCTTGTTTTTTCTGTTAGCAAGACTAAAGTTTTCACCTGTAGGCTAATTTGTAATTACATCTAAAATTCCAGGGCGATTTCACTTTCTCATACAGGCTTGCTGTGTGATAAGGGCAAGCTACTTGCTCTATGCAGTTATCAGGCATGGTGTGTAGAGGGAGCTTTTGCTTTGAATTATCTACTTCAGTACTGACATTTGGGGAGCCAAGAGGAGCTGTGTTTTATCGCTGGCCGCGGGCTATGTACAAATCACCATCAGGACGGGACTGCTAGGAACGTGCCTTGAGCTGTTTTATTTTTCAGCATCAGTCTCATTGCATGGTTATGACAATGGGAAGATGTCATCAGCCCACATCCCAGGCAGCAGACAAAGAACTTAATGTTGCAACTTACTTTATAAGTTTTTTGACCAATGACACAAAGGAAAAGCATATTGACAATAGTTCCATCTGATTGCTATAAGCACATGTACCTTCGGTGAAAACAATGCTTGCTTATTTTGAATACAATACTTACTTGTGAGCCTTAAAACACAATGCACAGAGCTCCTTTATTAAGCTCAAAACTTCCTAATATCTTGCTAGATATACTTCTCTGCAGCTTAGTGAGTTATTCTAGACAAGCGTTAATACACAGACCATTGTTCCATTTGTCCTTACTTTTCTACTTTTTACATACTTTTTCTGCTGACTTATTTTATGGCTACTGCTTAGCTCTATTCAAAGTCCTGCTGTCTCTGAGGCCTGCCTTTTGCAGCTTTCCCAAAACCCTCTGATTTTATGGATTCCCACAGTGTTTTAGTGCTGATCACCTCTGAGGTAGCTTGGACTCTTTCACAGGCTGCTAAAGTTTTCTTCTCTTTTTGAGTGTAGTTGGCTTCAGACTCTCTGTAGCTTCGATTCTAAAATCTTAGTGGTTGGTTTTGAGTTTCACCAGGCACCTTCTGCCAAAGGCTCCAGGACAGACTATGGCTCCTGGCTGCAGTGTAGAGTATGTTTTTTACATCTGGTCTTTTATTGGCTGAGCTAAGGGCTACTGCATGAGCAATCTCTCGCTCAATCTGGGTAAAGGTTTATTGGAAAGTGTTCTTCTTGTGGGTGACTAGGTAAAGAGGACTCACAATCTGGTTGTAGTCAGGAATATGCATTTTCTAAAAGTCTGTGGCATCTAGGAAAGCTTGCATTTCTTTTTTGTTCGTTGGTGAAGGCATTGCTGTGATCTTGTTGATTATATTGGTGGGAATCTGATGCTGTCTGTCTTGCTAGTTTACTCTCAAGAATTGGATCTTTCGTATGGGTCCTTTAACTTTGTGCTTCTTGACGGCCAAACAGGCTTTCAGGAGAATCTGAATTATTTTCTTTCTTTTCTTAAACACTTCTACTGCTGTGTTTACCCACACAATGATGTCATCAATATATTGCAGCCTGGAGCCTCACCTTTTTCTAGTGCAGTTTGGATCAGTCTATGACAGATGGTAGGATTGTGTTTCCACCCCTGGGGCAATCAGTTCTAGGTGTACAACCCTCTACATGAAGACAAACTGAGGCCTGCATTCTGCTGCTAAAGCAATGGAGAAAAATGCACTTGCAACGTTAATAGTGGCATTCTACTTTTGCTTTGGACTCCAACTCGTACTGAAGTTTTAACATGTCTGGTATAGTAGTGCTTAATGGTGAAGTCATTTCATTTAAGGCATGATAGTCTACAGTCAGTCTCTATTCTTCTTTAGATTTGTGCGTAGGCTAAATGGGGCTGTTGAAGGGTGAGTGGGTTGTTGCTGACAGGTTGTTGTGAAAGGTAGTTGCTGACTACCTTTTGGCTCTTTACTTTACAGATCATTTTGGGGGATCATGGCATCTTGAGTTGTTCTGTACTGTTGGAAGTGTACTATTGAGGTGGTAATTGGTACTTGGTGCTCTTTTACCTTCAGGAATCTTACTGTAGATGAGTTCTTTGATAGTCTAGGGAAGGTGTTTAATGTCCTCTGTCTCTACAGCTGCTATCCCAAACACCCACCTGAGTCCATTTGGGTTTTTGAAATACCTACTTCAGAGGAAGTCTGTGCCTAAAATGCATGGAGCCTCTGGGCTAGTTTCTCCCACTCATTTCTAATTAGGCTCACTTCAGCTTCTGCTAAAGTAAAATCCTGTGATTGCCTTGTCATGCCAGCAATAGAAACAGATTCTGCTGTCACATGTCTTGATAAGATTAATGTGCACTGTGCACCAGTTTCAACTAAGGCTTCATATTTTTATGGTTCTGATGTGCTAGGCAAACAAATCTACATTGCCTAAAAAACACTGTTTTCCCTGGCCTTTACCTGGCTAGAGGCTCCTCTAAGCCTGGTTATCCTTTTTATTTTGGCATATGTCTTGGAGGTTCTTTATAGGCCATCGGACATGTCATCATTATCATATTTGACAGTTCAGCTATGGGCTACTGGAGCTGCTTTTTTTTTTTTTTTTGGTGGAACTTCTTCTCTGAGTCTTGTCTTTTAATTCAAGCACCTGTTGTGCTAGAGCAGCAGTAGATTTTCTATTCCACTTCCTCATATTTTCTCTATTATCACGCAGGAAGAACTACAGTTTAGCTTGTGGGGTGTACCTTCTCTCCCCATCTGGGGGACTTTTACATTTGGTAGTAGAACTTTTGATCTGTATTGTTGAGATTTGGAGAAGGTTCTCTTTGATATGTTTTCTCCTCAAGCCAGGTCTTATGAGCTCTCAGAGAAACATGTCATACCTGAGATAACTCAGCTAACCTCAAATGGCATAAAATCAGCAGGATGGCTTCTGAGTTAGTGTTGGAAACAGAAAAGTTTTAATAAAAGGTAAAATAACAAGGCTCTTTACGGAGAAAACCTGAGCCAGGGGCAAGAGGTTCTTGCTCCTGCTAAAAACACCCCACAAAAGCGATTCTTTCTTTTGTTCTCTTCTTTTTCTAGTGAATTACTTTTGGCTTCTGTCCAGTTGAGTATCCTTAGGTTTGAGGTGAAGTCCCCAAGATCCGATGAGGTGTCTTTTTACCAAATTGAGGAGACAAACTTTGGGGTTTTTTTCCTTTTTAAGGAGACAAAGGGTAATTTGGTCACTCTGTCAACAGGGGGCACATTCCTACACCTCTTTAATCTCTTCCTTGAGTTTCTTGTGATTCTCCTCTATCTTATCTTCTAATTTATGTGTATGTGTTGCTAAAGCTGTGATTCTTGCATGTGTTGGGCCATGCACAGCATCTGCATATGCTCAGAGCTTCTTCGCCAGATTAAGCACAATCCCTTCCCTGTTATTCCACGTCATTATTGCTAAAGTAGAAGCGTACTTGTGTGGCTTAAGTTGTGTAAGTTTTCACCACGTTACTGATGTACATGGTCCTAAGTCTGGATTTACAGTGTCTAGGTAATCTGAGAAGACATTTTCTGCCACAGCCATTTCTCTTAAGCGTTGAATCCCTTGTTCTATGGTCTTTTATTGGGTTTGCTGCATACAGAGATCGTCTGCACACAGGTGTCTTTGTGCTACACTTCCCAGGACCCATGCTCAGAGATTGTGCGGGTCAGGCCCTCTCATCATCCTTTGGTCAATAACTGGATCATGTGACAGGGATCTCAAATGCCTCACTTCAGTACCGTCCAGGATTGTAGCCTCTACTGTAGCATCTCAAAGATGGACTAACTAACCAATTGTAGATTAATTAGGTTGTTGAGTGTAATCTTTTTTAGGTTACGAAGGTCCTTCAGGGAAATGGACTCAAGAGTGATCTCGGATTTTGTGTTAGTTCTTGGCTTTGAGGGTCCTTCCTCCAGATCATTACTATCATCCATCGGTTTTCAATGTGTGTTTTCTGCTTGTTGTGGTAGGAGCAACACCTATTGGTTGAGGCTCACTGTTTGCTTTAGTTGCAGATGTAGGCTCACTGTTGGTTTAGTTGCAAGCTTAGGTTCACTGACTGGTTCAGCTACCAGTTGAGTAGCTGGGGTATTGCCTGCAGCTTGAGTGACTGGGAAGCTGCTGATTTATCTCCCTGTCTCCCTGCCTCTATCTGCTGCCCTACAGTATTTAGCAGTATGTGGTAAGTATAGGCCAGGGCTTAGCTTACTGCAATGATCTTTTTCTCCTTAGAGTCATTATGGCAGTTCTATTTTAGATATTTCCCCACCTTGTCTGGGTTCTGAATTTGTCTACATGAAAATTCCCAGGCTGAGGGATCAGAAAATTCTTTCAGGGTTTGACCTATTTTCTCCCATTTTCTACACTACTTAGGATTTTTTACGCCTGTGTTAGGGGTAATGTGGGAAATGGAATTGTAAAAAGTTCTCAGGGCCTGACAGCAGGCCCACACAGTATGCATCTGCATGCAAACTTTGAGATAAGAAATGCTGACTTAGAAATGCCATGGAATAGGACAGATATGGTTGAGAGAGAAATGGAGCTAGAAAAGAGTTTCAAAGGATGGCCTTGCAAATGAGACTAGATACTTTGGAGAAATAGAGCTATGAAAGATGCATTGTACTAGGACCCACAAGAGGTAGTTTTAGATGATTGTCTTTAAGGCATCTACAGCATGGTGTGGCAAAAAGCTGATAGGCCAAGAAATGCTTATAGTGTATTGTAATTAGGAAATAGCTGGCTTGTGATTGTGATGGTGTGAATTATAACATCTGGATTGTCTCACTCTTCTCATGAGACTGAAAATGGAATAAAAGTTTTTAAAATGCCTCTCTGTTGCCCCATCTCTGGGTATTGTCTGACAGGGTCTCATCAGCTCTTTTGGACAATTCAACCTTTATTTTAGAGAAGCTGTAGACCATATAGAGGAAGTTTACCAGATTAAATATTAAGAAAGAGGTCTCTTTAATATATAGGGGAAACCGAATGTGAGAAATGACCAGTCACTTTTGGAAAATTTTAAAGGTTTATTAAACTTTTACAAAAAATACAAAAAAAAACCCAAACTAAATAAGGAAAAATAGGGAGTTCTCCACCCCCCTTCCCCCCTTCCCATAATTCGTTTTCAAGATGCATGCTTCACCTTTTATACCCCTGGGAGGTTGCATGAGCCAACCCTGGCCGCTCCCAAAGTCTGTCAGGGGATGCTTCTTTGCTGCTTATTGGTGGAGACTGCTTTTTTGTAACTTGATTGGAGGGTCAGGTGTTGTCATGCTGCACCCCCTAGCGACAAGCTTTTCCATTCTCAACTGTCCTATGCAAGGGCTATGTGTACACACCTTCTTTCTACCTGTCCTAGATATCCCAGTCTCTCCGGTAGTAACAGTACAGGGTGGGAAAAGGGGACTATGGGGAGAACAGGGGACATCTAAACAACTAACAACAATAACATAACTATATACATCAATAAAGCTTCTCTTGATATACACACAATATTCATCCCATAATTGCAAGGGCCAATCATCTCATTATCCATTTATAACACTGAACATTCTTGAAAGTGACTGAATAGATTCAAAGGAGAAAAAGGAAAGGAAAGGCTGAAAAGCCTCATCCCCTGCTTTTCCTCTAATAAACAGGATGTAATTACCAAGAAACATTCTACTGGAACTGGGATGCAGGGAAGGATGAAGAGACTATATATATCTTGAATAGACTCCAGTAATTTTGTAAACTCCCTCTAAATCATTATCACAGAGCCCAGCATAATAGTTATTCTAATCTGTGCTCCTCTACTGTAAAAGCTACATATTAGGGACATTATTGGGACTATTTTCAGATAAGAAAATAAACTTAGGGACTAGAAAGGTATTAATACCTCAAAAAGGCCTAGGGACCAGAAACACATGAAGGCTTCCACCCAGAAAGATATTATGAATTCAAGCAACATGGCTATTGACTGCTTTATCTTAATACAGAGAAAGTACAACCACAATGCAATCAGTACATGTTTTTCTACTTTTTTGAGCCATATGTTGGGTGCCGAAAATTGTATTTGTCTTGGTTTAGGGCAAATTTGTGACAGAACCTCTGAATGGGTTCCTCTGGAAAGCACATTTAAGCAAGTCCTCTCTCAACCAGTTTGGGAAAATATTTCCTTGGACAAAAGTGGAAAAAATAAGTTATTTAACAGGTAAAGCATTTACCAGCACAAAAAATGAACAATATTAAACAACAGACCTTCTTGGTGCTCTAAAGGAGATGATAAACTTAGAAAGTCCCCTTTGTGGGCTGTAGCTCAGCTCACTCGGTCTCTTACAGTTCTTCCAGTGCTGGAAATGCCACAGCCCAGGCCCGGCCCAGTGGGCCGTAGGTGTGAGCTGCTGGTGCTCTTCTGGGTGTTTAGTCTGGAGCAGGTTTAAACAGGTCTAAAGAAAAACTACAGTCTAGGGAACTTTTTGCCTCAGCTAGCTAAAAACTAACTAAAAGTAAAGGAGAGTTTTGTCCCACTGTCTGTCTCTCCACAGACAGCACAGTCTAGGAGCAGGAATATGGAGGAGTCAGTGTAGTTTCTGAAAACAAACTGTATGCTTCTTGTTTCACTCCCTTCACTTTCAGAACTAATCTTAAAGATGCAAAACTTATTTCTGGGCTAAACAGACAAATGGGGATACGAGCATTATAAAGTCCCCTTAGGACAATATCATAATAATTAAACCGTGAGTAATTGAATGGCCAAGACAGCCAGCATCACAATCACTTAAACTGAAACTGACCACTGAAGTGAACTGTGGGGCATATTGGGGTATCTATCTCAGTGGTAAGTGGAGTAAGTGAATAAAATATTAGTATTTGAATATAAGCCCATAAGAAAATCTGGTAGTTCCCAGGCTTGAATTTTCCAAGATGAAGAACTGAACTTAAATGTAGTGACTTGGTGCCAAAAATTATTGTCTGGTCAATCTTTAATGAAGGAACATTATTGTGTAGTACATTAAACAAGTCACAAAGTCACTCTCACACAGTTGCAGTGTTTGTCACTCCTGAGTTAAGCTCCATGACAGTACTATACTCTTTGCCAATGACTAACATACTATGCTGCTGCACTCTGATTCTTTAGGAGTTACTTGTAAAACAGTGCAAGTTTTGTTACACCTGCAAAAAATGCTTGATGCTGATCAAGAGTGATTGGCTGCTGCTAAAGAAATCAGAACCTTTATAAGCCATCTCATAATACAGAGAAAAAGACAGAGCTTCAGTATACTATTTTTCCCATGTTTTACCTTATGTGATAAGGTAATAAATGTAATAAATTATATAATTTAAAAACAAAAAAAATCAGAACAAAAAACCTCTCACTTATTTATTAATTATAAAATCTGAAAAATAAAGTCTTCATTTCAGAAAATTTATTCCTTTTACAATCAACTCTTATCTGATATTATGGGGAGGACTGGTAAGATTGCCTTGGGTTTGTGATGCAATATAGCTTTAATCTTACTGATCTATTACTCATCCATCAATTATATCAGGAACTCTAGTCATTTATTTGCTCAGGTTTGTGCCATTGTTTTCGCATTACCAATTTTTCAATTGTTTATCTATGTTAAGTTCAGGCATATAAATAGATAACAGATCTGAGTATTTAAACATATATCTTTCTGTAAAGAGAAAGCTCTCAGAGTTTCAGTTGTGTCTGTGTCATAATGTAAATTGCATTAGAATTAATTTTTTTATGTTGTTCCTTATAACACTGATGTCGCACTAGAAAAGGAAGGTAAGTATACGAACTAGAGAAGGTAAATGAGGATTAGATGTGAAACATTTGGGCATGTAAATTTTTAGGTCTTCACTCCTTGGAAGTGTAGTAAAAAGCATTTGTATCACATACTAAAAAATATGTAACTATTGAACTTATGGAGAACTTTAATTTTAAAAATTTTTAAATTAATTTTAAAAATTAAAGTTCTCTGGAAAATACATTTCTTATAACATCTTCATATTACAAGTACCTAACTTACCTGATAGTCGTACTTGATAAAGGATACCTTGTATTCATTACAGGTTGTTTAACCTTCCAGATTTCAGCTACTGTCTGGTTTGGCTGTTTTAGAGAAATGCTTTATGTTGTGTGATTTTCCTCATAGAAGCTCCCTGTCCCCACTACTTGCATCATCCACAGATCTCAGCAAAATACCAAAGGTTTAATTTAAATTCCCCAAAGCTACTAACTCTTGGTATGCAGAAGAGTCAATTTTACTGGCCAATGAGCTAATAATACCTTACAATCAAAATCAATGGTCATATTCCAATTTAGTTATCCCATTTGCAGCAGTGATACATGCTCAGGAAGTCAGTGAAATCAGGGTTTTTTTGATATTTTAAGAATAAAAAGGAGAACAAAATTCTTAGAAAATACATGGGGGAAAAGAATGTTATTTAGCTAGTCTAACAACCTTCTTTAATTGCTGTTGCTGTAGCTTTCCTTTCAACTCATTGTAGATGAGTCAATGTGTGGCATAAGTCGTACACAATGACTCATCAGTAACAGGCAGTGTCTTATAAAAAGGATACTGGATTTTGAAATGCCTTTATCATTACCTGTATATGCAAGTGAAGTATTTACTAAGCTGAGAGTGATGGGTGTCAAACCAGGACTCAAATATGGAGCTGGAGATTTTCTTTTAAATCTAGATGGTTAAAAACTATCTATGGAGTAGAAGGAAGATGCAGTGGTTAGACATTAAAATGGTTCTCTCAGAACAAAACAAAATGTTGGCCTTAAAATCATGATAGCCTCAATGTGTACATAGAAGATACACATGTATATATATGTTCATGCCAATCACGACCTTTCAGCTTGTCAGAAGCAGAAATTACTTTGCTTAGTAATTTGAACAAAAAATTTAAACTATAGCAACTTAATTTAAACTATAGCAACTAAAGTTCCTTTATTTTTCTATTGGAATCAGCACCGTGTCAGATCTAAATCCAGATCCTAAGTAAGCAAGCAGACTGCAGGAGAACAGTAAGCTACCATGGCCTCACACTTTGCCTTTAATCAATGTTGTTGGTTTGTTATTTCTGCTAACAGTGTACTCAGGCTATATTGAGCATCTTCTCTGACTTCTTCTGTCAGCAGCACTTGCCCCACCTTTTCAGGTAGCAACTAGAAACCAAGACGTTCCAAGGTTCTCTTATCAGTTTGTCCCTTTCCCCTGGTCCTTCTTCTCAGGGCAGGAAATTTTCCCTGCTGGAAAGACATTCAGTTTAGTGCAGACCCTCAGGGACTATTTTATATCCACAAAGCTGTCCCTTTTGAAGACTATAAAGATGATTCTGAAAGCATGGAAAAACCTCCTAGCCATCTTGAAAGCAAACTTATCAAGGAATCAAAGACAAAGTAGGAAACTGAGAAAACCTTTTGCTAGTATTACCAGAGCAAATATTAACAGAATATGCAGGAGATACATGTAAATTGAAGGACATTTTCATGTCCTCTAAGGGATTATTCAGAGGATCTGGAGGGATAAGATGTGTCATATTTGTGATCTATTTTGACTTGATGCTAACACTAAATTTTTTTTTTGCTATACAGAAGGATTTTAATCACTCATCTTCTTTCATTGTGTCTGCAGTGCAGTGTAGCAGGCACAGGGCCTGCAAGGCCTCTCTGGCCGTCAGCAGCCTAAGATAGGAAATGCCGAGTCATGATGACTGCACCTTAGAAGCCCCTCTCCCGCATAGGTCACTTTCCTTTTGACCCCTACTACTGGACAATTTCTAAAACTCCTGTATCCTATAAAAGCCCCTACTTTTGCCCAGTTGGGCAGAAGAGCTGTCCCTGAGAACCTCGGCAGAAGATTCGATAAAGACACCCCTGTGGAACCTCACACAGCGCTTCTCCTCTCTCTCCCTGCGTCTGCCTAAGGCACTTAGCAAGCAAAGCGCTGAAATCACAAAATGAGCTGATAATCACTAAGAGCTGATTTTGCTAAGAGCTGAGCTTGCTAAGGTAGCCTGCGGCTGGGTGCTGCCTGGGAACTCGGACAGGCTGTGCTGAACAGGACTGTGCTATCCGGACTTGTGGCAGCCCGCTGAGAATACCCCGAAACCCGGCCAAGGGCGCATTAGTGCAACTCCAAGTATGACTAAAGGACAATGAGATATTCAAGCTATCTTAAAGACTGCTTCCTCAAGGCAGTGAAAATAACAGAAAGTCCAGGTTCAGAATCTGTTCAATTGGAGTCAAGAAGCTAGTTCTCTTTGCCAGACATAAAAGGAGAAATCTGCAATTAGACCTACATTCCTCTATAACACATTACTTGCTCAACAGATATTTATTCATTAGATCCTCGCAAGATCATATTTTTGTGATTTTGTGATCTCAAGGTAAAAAAAAATACTCATTTTCAAAGTGTTATTAAATCTCTATGTGCAAAATGGTTAACCGATTAATTGGTTTGGTGTTGCACATACCTGAACAGGACATACGTTGATAGGATAATGACCTTATAGGCTATACTGTAATGTGTAGGGTATGGAATAAAAGAATCCAAATTCATTCAGTTCACAAGACAAAACTGCTTTGAAAATGATCCAATATATGCATTAGAGAATACTTCTTTGTTTTTTTAGAAATTGAAAGATGCTCAAAACGGAATTCTCAAGAGTTATAAAAATGGTCAGTTAAAGCAAATCACACCTGTGACATTCTAGTCAGGTTGGGATCACTTCTTTTGTACAGTCTGACCTGCAACGCTGTAATCTGAATTTCTGAAGTGCTAAGATTATGAAAACAGTATAAATTATGGCTCATTCAGATACGGGAAAGATTTTTTCATGTTGTCACGTCTTGCCTGGTTCAAACAGATTCATCCTAATTTAGCAAATACTGTTGATCTTAATCTCTCTGTCTCAATTTCTAATCTTAAATTTGGAAAGGATGAATAATTCACAAGTGTAAAAGAAGGCAATTGCGCTGGCAGAGGAGCCCACTGAAAATTTAGCATACAAAAAGCAGCACCTCACATTTAGATGGATAGACCAACTCAGTATTTAGCTGCTCATTAACTTTCTCATTTTATTTGTCCTATCCTCTAAATAAAACTACCATCCAAATAAACCCAGTCTATAGTTTGTGGAGAGAGACAAGATAGAATTGAGTTACAGGCTGTGGCACATGCCTGTCGAACGCCATGGCTGCACAGAGACGCTTGTCTCTGCATGACCTTGGGGGAAAGAAATGCCAGGTGGCCGACATCCCTCAGAGAGAAGCCTGCCAGAAGCTGCCATACGCCCAAACAACACATGATCACCCCATATAAGGACATTAAGAAAGTGTGTTGCTGATGTGACAACATGTGATAGGTTGCTTAGTGAAAAACATCCAATTAGGAAATACTGTGTCTTGAAGAAGTGCATAAAACCAGCTTGTTTCTCTCATTAATGTCTCGGTATCCCTGCCGGTCTCAGTCCATGCCTTGGTTGTTACAAATGGCACCCTGCATCAGGGACTTGATAGGCAAGTAGTGGCTGCACTGGTGACAATGTGTGGCTAAACTCTAGGCGGGCTGAAACAAAACCCAGTGGCTGAATGAAGCCTGTGGCACTGATCAACTTTCCGCAGGAGAGAAGGTAAGCAGCCAAGAAATATGGGGAGTGGTGTATCCTGGGAACAAAAGGAGCTGTGGAGGTGTTGAAACAGATTTTGAAAAAACACAGAAGGAAAGTTGAATCTAATCTTGTTATGGGCTAAAGACTGTGATTCAACTTTAGATAGTACCAATGTTTTTGACCCTCAGATATGGGACTATTACTGTGCGGGGTACGGAGTGCAGGATCCTTGGACTCCTGCCACCTCACGTACAAGCTTGTCAAGCAAAAATTCCCCCTTCTATGCCATATGTCAATACCATCTCCTCCTATTTTTGATTCATCACACTTCTATGTCTGCCCTCATCACCACCTTTACCACGCATGCTCCACCACTCTTTTAGGTGGTTGCACCAGTCTTTGGGAGGTCGTCATTGTTGAAGGCCTCTCCTCTTCCTCGATGTCCTTTAATTCACCTTTGGGTTACACATGCTTACCAAGCTAGTATAATGTAAGCCAAAACTAACATATTTAAGCATCAAAGCAACAAATCTCCTATAACTAGCATTTTCCTGGGGCCCAACCAGATTTTCCTTTCTTTCTGTTAATTTTTAGTAGCTGTTATCTCTTGCTTTTTCCTGCCTTGAACATCTGCAGGAAAGGGGAGGGGTGGAATCCCTCCTCTCCCTTTCTTTCTTGGCATTACACCTTTTAACTGTTTTATTATTTCCAAATATTAATTACTGTATCAATATTGATTACTGTTTCAATTTTGTCAGCATGAATCATACCTATTTACCACAGGACATTTTAGGAGGCACTTTTTGGGACTGAGTTACGTGAGGCGACAAAGCGCTGGCAGAGCTTTTGCGTCTGTGGTGGACTGTGTGTGAAGCGCTCATGGCACACGCAGCGCCCATAGCCCAGAGAAAAAAGGATGCTTGTGCCGCTGTGACAGCTGTGCCAGCTCCTTCCGTGTCTGCTCCTTCTGTGCTACCATTGAGCGAAATACAAAGCTCTGATCGTAAGTTTCTCGGGGCTGTGGAAGGAGAAACAAAGGATGGCCCTTGGTCCCGTGATCTGTTTGATTCTGGAAGGGAGCCTGATATTTTCACCCCTGATCTATGGCCAGTGGAGGGAAAACAGAGAGGGATGCCAACTTACTGCATGCATGCAGAGGGGGATGTGGACTTATTGCATGCTTTTCTGGTTATTTATCAGCCCAACCAACCACCTAGACAAGAAAGCTTGCCTTATGGTATCATAAAAGAGCTGCATCGCTCTGCCTTAGATAATGGCATTAATGTCCCCTTTCCTAGCCTTTTGCAAACTGTGGTGAACTTGTATGATTTGGCACCACAAGACTACACAAATTGTGCCAATTATGCTGACGGGTATACTATTCCCTGTCTGAATGTCAGAGTGGAGAGAGGTTTGCACTGTTCAAACTAGGGTCAGTTTCTAGCACACCCAAGGGCACGTTTTGCGACCTGTTGGTCCTGAATTTCTTATGGGGGAGGGCAAATATACGCTGACTGATTTCCAGTGGAAGCACTTTGGCATTCAAAGGAACTCATTTTATGGGCTTTTCATAAAGTGCTGTGTGGTGGTCTCACTACAACCTTATTTGTTAACATAAGAAAGGGAGCTGACAAACCTTTTATTAAGTTTCTAGATAAGCTAAAAGCTGCTCTAATAAAGCAAATAGACAACATCACCACATGAGAAATATTACTGAAGCACTTAGCAGTGGAAAGCGCAAACCCTGACTGTCAAAAGTTTTACAGCCCCTGTGAGCCTCCACTGTCACAGAAATGCTTAAGGTTTGTCAGGGAATCAACACTGCCAGCCATGCCATGGCTTTGCTTTCCGAGGCTCTCGCTACAATGAGTGTTCACTCCGGATTGAATCTTTGCTTTTCTTGCAGGAAGCCAGGTCACATGAGATGTGAGTGTCCCCAGAAAAAAGGAGGTTCTGAAGGACTAGGCATATACTTGCATTGCTGGAGGGAGCAGCATTATGCAAAACAATGCTGATCTAAATTTACTAAAGGAGAGAGAGGAGCTGCTCCCAGCTACATCCCACCCTTTGGGAAACCACCAGTGGAGTGCCAGGAGGAACCATGCATGGACAGTAAATCAAGCCTAGCTGCACTCATTCCAGCAAATGCCTTGTGAGCCCAGACAGCAGGTGGTGCTAGCATGGACCTAGCCTACACCATCACAATTATTCTTCAGGATAATGGTATGTACTGTTTGCCTTCAGATGTCCGGGGACCACTGGGCTAGGGGTGCAGTGCACTTGGGATCAGTTGATTATCAATCACAAAGCAGGGCTTTGTGCTCTCCCTGGACTTGTAGACAAGGATTTTACTGGGAAGATTCAGAAAATGGTTTGGATGCCTGCACCCCTGTGTGAAATTTGTGAATGCACACAAATTGCTCAGCTTGTTTATTCCCATGCTGATATCCTACGTGTACATTTCCATACTAGTCTTCCTGGCCCCATCTCTGAAGGTAATGCCTATGCAGACCAGTTAGCTAGGACTGTTGTTGTGACAAATGTTTTTTCTCAGGCATGTCTGTCCTAGGGTGATGTTATTATGCTTGTATCCCCATTCGTGTGTTCTGTTTATGCTGGATATTATGTTCTGTGCCTTTAAGACTGGCTCTGAAGAGTGAAAGTTTTGTTTTGGTTTTGCTATCAGCCGCTCCCCCATGGCTGGCGGAACACACAGAGGAGGCAGTACATAGTACTGCTTTTGCTTTTTGCTTGGCTTTTCACTTTGCTTTGCTCTTGCTTCTGCTTTGCATCTCCTTTGCTCTTGCTTTTTGCTTCTGCTTATTAGCTAGTTTAGCTAAGCAGACCAAATTTTTACTGGACAGTTTCTCCTTTCCCTTTTTTTTATGGACCTACTCGAACCTGCTCCAGACTGGAACCTGAGAAACACTGAGAGTTTGCACCTTGTGGCTGCAGCAGCTACCCCAGCACCGGAGGGACTGATAACAGAGTGACCATCTCCAAGAGAGACTTTCTGAATTTGTCATCTTTTTTTCAGAGCAGTGAAAGAGTGCTGTCATCCGCTATTGTTCATTTTGTGTGCTAGGGGGTGCTGTGCCTTTTAAATAAACAGGTTCTTTCAACTTCTCTCTAGAAATCCTTCCTGAACCGGTTGGAGGGAGGGGCTGTGTGGATTTGCTTTCTGGAGGGCCCCCCTTTTGGAGGTTTTCTCCCAAATTTGCCCTAAACCAGGACAATGTCTGTCACGGGGGTTTTTTCACCCGACTGCAGCAGCTCTTCGAATACCATTTTTCAGCTTACATACAAGGAAGCACAGCAACTTGTGCAAGCCCCTGCTGACTGTCTACAGGTTGCACCCTTGCCTGGCCTTGGACTCAATCCCTGGGGACTTCAAGCTCTAGAAATCTGGCAAACTGATGTTACACATATTCTTGCATTTGGTAGGTTGAAATATGTTCATGTTATGATTTATACCTAATCCACATGTATTTTTGCCTCTGCCTATACAGGTGAATGTGCAAAAGATATCCAGTGTCATTTTTTGTCCACTTTTGCAGCCCTTGTAGAGTTCCTGTCTTCGTGAAAACTGATAATGGATGATCCTATACATTGAAATGGATGGCATTTTTTTTTTCGTTGTGGGTGTTCAACATTCCCCTACAGGTCAAATGATTTTTGAACAGGCCCATAACACTCTCATGTCCATGTTGTTAAAACAAGAATGGGGGAGTGCAGGGATGGGATATACCCTCAAGAAAGACTACAAAAAGCCTTATATGTTGTTAATTTTTTGAATTGTATTTAGAATGACCTAACCACTGTCCAACAACATTTTAGTGAATCACAGGTTTATTTAGAATAAAGCTCAAGTACTTGTTACGAATCTTGAGAGTGGAAAATGGGAAGGACTCTTTCCATTGATAACCTGGGTGTGAGGATATGCTTGTGTTTCCAGATTCCAGTCCATGATGGGTACCTGCAAGAGTGGTCTGACCAGCCTTGTTTACCACTGCTTCATCATCAGCTTGTGGAGAAGCTGAGGGAACAAAGATGAATGGAGCTTGTTTGGTTTGGGCAGTGGGTCAAACATGTTCTAATGCTTGAAGTGTTTTGTTTTATGATTCTTGTTCATATAGTTGATCAAACATCGGAAAAGATTCTGGTAGTACTGTTTGAAAACAAAAAAGGGGGAATTGTAGAGAGAGATAAGGTAGAATTAGTTACAGACTGTGGGACATGCCTGCAGAAACCATGGCAGCACAGAGAAACTGGTCTCTTCCTGACTTTGGGGGAAAAATGCCAGGTGGCAGACACGCCACAGAGAGGAGCCTGCCAGAAGCTGCCAGACACCTGAACCATGCATGATCACCTCATATAAGGACATGAGGATAGCATGCTGCTGACATGGTAATGTATGATAGGTTGCTAAGTGAAAAACATCCTATTAGGAAATACTGTGTCTTGAAGAAGTGCATAAAACCAGTTCATTTATCTCAATAAACATCTCAGTATCCCTGCTAGTCTGAGTCCATGGTCATTACAGTAGTTAAAAGCCTGTATGTGGAAATGCATTAAGAATAAATACCCCTACTTAAACCTCATATTTCCTATTGGTTGACTACTTTTAAATAAAAAGATTTTAATGCAAGAAAATAAAGTGCCAAATACAGCCTAAATCATCCTGGCCTGATTACTGCAAGCTGAGGAGGTTTGGAGCATTCTGATGGCAAAGTTTTTATCTCTGAATTAGAATAATGAACAGTGTGATTAGAACCAATATTTCAAGCAGCCCCAAAGATGCTGCAGATACCAGTTACTAACTGAGTGCTTGGATTCCCAGCTCCTGGATGCTCTTCCTGAAGGCACTCAACAATTCCATCTTTCTTCTATATTTCGTTAATCAATATGATATCTTAGGAAATATATCCATGAATTGCAGTCACAGAAAAAAACAGCAACAGAAGGCTTGCATAAACCCATCTTTCACAATCTGGGAAAACAGCATCTTGAAGACATTTAGACCCAAGACTTTCTATCAAGCACCTGTAAAATGTTATTTCTTCATTCCATCACATGCTCCCTGAGATTCCCTAAGTTCTGATTTGATTGTAAAAGCGTTCTATATGTCAAGGGATATAAAACAGGCACACACTTCACAAACAAATCTGACATATGGTTTGTACTGAGGTACCTTTACAAAGGTTTATACCCTTGTAAAACTGGGTATAAACCACTCCAAAACAAGCCATTTCTGGACTTTGACACCCTGAAAAGACAAAGATGGGAGATGGACACAGAATCAATCTGATGCAACCAGACATATTTAAACAGCAGCTTGAACAGTTTGAAGCTTACAAAAAAAGTTTTTTTCATTTAAGAAGTGCCAGGAGTCCTTATTGTATCATTCCTATTATGAGACAAAATAGTTTTTCTACTGTGTTCTATTGTGACAAACAGGTCATTTATTCTACGTTAAAATCTGAAGCTTTATGATAAGGTAATTTCAAAAGAAAAGTGTGGAATAGGAAACACTGAAAGTAATTCAGTCATAATAAAGAGCACATTGGGAATAATGTGGTTTAATAGTTAAAACGTTTATTTTGCTCAAATTGAAGGCTTTATCAAGTTTATAGCTAAATGTGTTGGTTAAAAAGATTTGTCTTCTAGAATGTTGTATCAATAATTTGGCAGGGGACATTGGAAACAAATTTTATTACGATATTTACTACTAATTATTTATTATCTCGTTTGTTAAACTTGAAGGTCAGATCAGTGTCCTTCCAAAAAATTCAGTCTGTAGGAGAAAAAAGAACTCAGTTGAATAGTTCCAGTAGAAATATATTGATAAAATAATTCTATCAACACTATATAATCCTTACAGGAGAGCATATATTCTTAAAAAGGTAGGAAAAGGTTGAAGTGCAATATTTGTACAAACAACCATGGAAATAAATATACAGATCCTGTTACATTCAAATTTGTTTAAATGTTTGTATTAAAATATATTTTTATATATTTTGCTCTGGAGACAAAGACAGACACAACACTTCAAAGTTCCAGTGGCATTAGCTGAATGTTTACTACACACACCTTATATTTATATGGTTATCAGAAGGCATTGTGTTTAACCCCAATTGGTCAGTAACCTTTCTCCACTCTGTTCATTGGTTAGTAGCTGTTCATGTGCATATATGATAATGGCTTTCCTCTTCACAGATGTTTACATTTGTGTCCCCTGAGAAGAACTCTTTCACATGAGCAGAATTTTTCCTCTTCAGAGGTGCAAATTGTTTTTCCCCCCAAGAATAAATCGATATGCAAGCTGATTCTCCCTGTTACCACTCCCTTCTCATGGGAACTTAGCTGAAGTAACAGGGCCTGAACAGTGAGTTCACAAGGCCTTTCCCCATATAAGGTTTTCCCCATATACGACAATATTTAAACATGTTCCATTCTGCCCTCTTGTTTTCCCAGACCAGTTTTTAAAGCAGTTCTACTTAATAAATTGAAGTCAGCATTTACAGTTTTTCTCAGGGATACAAGATTACACTGTCATGGGTTTATGAGAATTTTTCAGATTCTAATTTTAAAATAGATTAATTAATAGAATAACTTAAAACTGGAGAGAACTGAGAAATTGGGAAAGAATGCTTAGGGGATATCTGTTTGGGATACAGAACAGATGGGGTTGACTGATGAGGCAAATAAAAGATGGTTTATTGCAAAATCAGTCTCATGAGGGGGCGAGACTGTAAGGTTGTTACATCCAAAGCTATCACATCAGCAAGCTGGACATCAGAAGCCATTATAATTTTAGTTACAGATTTTATAAATTTCTTATCCAATCAGCTACTTCCACAAAGTTTGCTAGCATCTTCTTAAACCAGTTGCAACATTTTACACAATTCTGCCACAATATGTCTCTTTTTATCCACTCATATAACTCTATAAAAAATTACTGCTGTATCTTCTACTTTTTATCAATTCTTTAACAAGTTCTATTGTTAGACTTTAATTGTTTTCTATCTTGCTTATCAAATTTATTTGCTGACATGAGACATATTTCTACTTGCTTAAAACATATTTCTGCTTAAGCTACAAATCTATATTCTTACTTCATGTCTCTTTCACTTTTCTGTTCTAAACTTTCAAGCCTTCTCCAAGATCTTAGGTCAAACACATCTCTGTCTCTGAGCTTGTATATCTGGGGCCTTGGGAGCTCTCTGTGCTTGCATTTCCCATAGGAATGTCTAAAAAACCCAAACCCCACACATATATATATGAAAGTGCTTTTTTTAAGGTTTTGTTTGGTATTTAGAAGAACCAGCAAAGACATAAATTGCAGAATGTGGAGATGAAATTAGACACATGACCAAGAAAAAGTTTCAAATGAAATGTATTCTCAGAGACTGTAATTGAGCACTTGCCTCATGGAGTATGTGGTTTGGGCCACCACTGCTGACGATATGAGCTGGAGTCTTTGCTTGCTGCCTTGTTAATTAAATCTGTCTTGGTTTGGAAAGACAGGAGTCTGCTAAGGAAGGCAGGAGCCTCCCCTGAAATGGAGAATGCAAACCCTTCCCACGCCTCCGAATTGCTATAAATTTTAAATTAAGGGGCTCTCAGGCAAAAATATGGGAGCAGGAAATAACAGTTCTTTAATAGGGAAAAGAAAAAAAAAAAGATAAAATAAACTAGAACAACACTGACAGAGTCAGAACCCAACCTGACACCCTGTGGGGTGTTGGTGACAGTCCAATTGGAAATGTGGCTGCAGTCCTCCTGAAGTATCAGGTGTGGTTCTGTTGGAGCAAGGGGGGTTCTGTAGAGAAGGATGTATTCTTCCTCTGAAGATCCAGTGGAAGAAGAGCAGCTGCTGTTCCTCTGGGGAATCCCCTGGAGAAAGCCGTGCCGGTGTCTCAAAAACTTGTGGATTATATCTGGGTAGCAATGCTTGGCTCCTCCCTCTGGGCAGAGCATCTCACAATGGGATGTTATAGTTCTTATCAGTCATGCAGTGACATTCAATAGCTGTTATCAGCAGATGTCCCCTCCCGAGGGAGGAGTGATTGCGGTCACTCAAAGAGAGACATAAGGCAAACTGCCCACTTGACAAAAGATAATCTGCCATACAGATGGTAATTGAAAACATCTTGCATTGCAATCTTCAACAACATTGAAGGAGGTTGTTTAATGTTGATTAATTTTATTTTGTAACAACTCTAATGTAGCATCTTAACTTTCTGCTACAACTATGTCGTAGCAGTTGCCATGATCTCATTTATTTCACTCTCACGCAGAGAGGAATTTTCCCAATACTTCAACAGCCCTGAAATTTGCCCAGAGGGAAAAAAATTTGGAAAGCATAGTAACAATAGTAAGTTTTACATATATATTTTACTAGCCCAAATAAATTATAGTCAAAGTAGTTTATACTGTGGGCCTGAGTCTGGATTTAGGGTTTGAGTATATCCAAGGACCTATGGAGTCAAAGCTACTTGAGAAGAGGGAAGGACATGTCTACTGTGGTAATATTTGGGAAGAGAGAAATTTACAGGGACTTATCTGAATGTCTTATTGATACTGACTTTTTGCAGAATGTTCTTGTCCCTATCCCTTATGTTCCCCCCTCTTATCCACACTTGCAAGTTGGAGGATCTATGGCTCTCTGTCATCCTTACCTCAGAAATTTCTGAGTGATGAAAGCTGTCCCACAGCAGTTGTACCTTATCCTTGAGCATTCTGACTGCATGATGAGTGAGGTTTTTTTCATCCTTCCCTCTTTCCATTGGTCTCTTATCTCCAGCTTTGTATTCTTCTGGAGAATAGTTAAAATTCAGCTTTCAAGCAGCAGTTATATTTTTCAAGATAGACACATGAGCAGCTAGAAGTCTGGACAGGAAGCCAAGCTCCCTTACCACTGGAAAGAAACAAGAGCACTAGGTTCAAAGGAAGGAAGAAGATTGGAGGAAAGGAAAAGAGACAACTAACCGTGTCATCAGTCAAAAGCCCTGTGAATAAGAAAATTAGGTGCTACCAGATTTAAAACACCACAGAAGCAGCTGAATGTTGTGGTTTTGTGAGGGTCCCAGGATGAGGTGAGAGATGAAAATTGACTCCAAGTTCTCAGAAGGCTGATTTATTATAGTATGATATTATATTAAAAGAAATTATACATTAAAACTATACTAAAGAAAGAGAAAGGAGACATCAGAAAGCTAGACAAGAATGAATAATAAAAACCTGTGACTGACCCGAGAGTCTGACACAGCTGGACTGGGATTGGTCATTAAGTTAAAGCAATTCATTTGCAACCGATCAAAGATGCACCTGTCACAATCCAAAGCAGCAAAACACAGGGAGAAGCGATCAGATAATATTGTTTACATTTCTTTTCTGAGGCTTCTCAGCTTCTCAGGAGAAAAAATCCTGGCCAAGGGCTTTTTCAGAAAATATCGCAGTGACAGCTGAACATTTAGAACCTACTGCAAATCACTTAGCAACTGTGCTGATGGTCTGATGACATCAACATGTTAACTTATGTTTCTGAATTTACATAGTGTCTTAAAATTTGGTCTTGCTAGATATGCTTTCAGCATTTCCATACAAGAGCGCTCTTTGACTTTGGTAGTGGTTGACATTCAATGGAAAATGGTAGAAATCATGTCTAAATAACACATCTTCACACAAAGCCCAAGGACAGTGTTTGAAAGAAGCACACAGTACCAGTTCTGATTAACTTTGAGAGGGTTATAGAAAGAGCTAAGCAATGAAGCAAATGGCTGTCAGATCTCACCAGAAAAAAAATTAGAGAATGGCAAAAAATGAAAACATTCAAAATTCTAAAAATAGAACCAGTCAGAACCAGACTCAGAATCAGACTTCACAACCTCTTTGGGCATTCTTTTCCAGTGCACATTCACCTGCACAATAGAAATGTTCTTCCTCAATTCATTTTGATGCACTTATGTTTTATGTATTGCAACTAAAATAAAGACTTAATTTTCACTGATCAACAATGATGTACTACTTTTTCTGCCTATTTTTTGCTTTTAGTATTGATGTCTAATAACAGAACTTAGGGATAAGTTGATGACTAAAGATACATGCATTTTCAGTGTCTATGTCAATTTTATTATTTGGATGTTCAAATCATAAGAGGACAACGATAGTCTTGTTACCAAGACTTATGGTTGTGGTTAACTTCATGTGAAAAGCTGTTTTCTTTCCCTTAAGCATTATCTGAAAAGCAGGGCTGGCCCAAAGTTACATAATTAAGTAAATGTGTGACTGATCTACTGAAGTGCATAGATTTACACATCAAAACGTGAGCTACTCTGCTTATGCCCTGGATTTACCTATGAAAATCACCACGGATTTGGATTGTAAAAAATACCATAACAATTTATATATTAAAGACTGTAACTTTCATTGCATGTGAGCTCTCCACAAATGAAACACTGCTCCTGAGGAAACACAGAAGACAGGTGTGCAGACATACCTAGGTTATAATATTTTCAAACCTGACAGTGAAACAGAAGAAAAAAAAAGAAAAAAAAATATTAACTGCTGATTTTGGTGGGATCAGGTTTCTACCTAAGTTCTATGTTATAAATGAAATCTTTAGTGGCAATAATTTTCTTTCTAAATGCCTAGTTTATACACATGCAAATACAGGAGCACAGTAATCTTTACTATTCTCCTCAGCTAATTGTCCAAGACTCACAGTTTTACTTTCATCCGTTTTCTCATTCAGATGCAAAGAATGTTGGAGATTCTCTGAAAAAGGGGATTTATGCCAACAGGGCCTCACTCATCCTCCCAGGCTGTGAAAGCCTACAGCTGAGTGAGTAGAAAAAACAGGGTGAATGTTTGCAAATATCTGTAGGCTTATGGAATCCAGGGAGCCCAGGCCTTTGTGGGATGACCATCTCAGTAGCTGTCTATGTTTCTAGCTTTTTCTTTGGCCTCATGATACAGTAAAAGACCTGACCAGTCTGAAAGATTTTCTGCTCATGTGCAGACATAAGCCACAGGTGATGCTGAAAGGAGAAAACAGAATACTCCTCTGGAAGGTAAGATTGTGAAGTAATGCTGTCAGACAGTTTGATCTACAGTGTTCAGAATCACAGCTATGGATTTAGGTATTTCATAGCAGGCTGTGCATGTTAAGAACTCTCAGATTTAAGATCCTGAACACATTACAGGGTATCAAAACAGAGCTGAGTTTGTGCCTTCACAGCAGTTACATCTTTAGAATTTTTCTAGCTTTGGTAAACACTATCCTAGCCTTTACTCTAATAATGAGAATCTGCCTGGCTGATTGAGCTGACATATTAGACAATCAGGTTAATATTTACCTTTTCTGAGTCTAGAGTATGATTTTAAAAGGGGTCAGGGGAGATGGAGAAATGACAAAACACTCTGAGGTTCATGTGGCAGAGAGAGCTTTAATGGTGTGTGCTGCTCTATTCAAAAGACTATGCTTTCGAACCTGCTTGGCTAAGGTTTGGTTACCACCCAGCTCACTGGCCAACATCTACATCCTTAGGGTCTCTTCTGGGATTGGCTGCATCCGCTTACCTATGAGGCTCATAGCCCATCTGTTTCACTGTCATAGTTCTCCCTTTCTATTTTTAAAATATAAAACGTGTATTTTTAATCCCTCTGCAGGGCCCCTTTCAGAGAGAACAACAAACAAGGTACAAGGAGAATTAAATTCTTCACTAAACTCGACAAGCCAAATCTTTCTAGCTATCAGTGTGTCCCATGAAAGAGTTTTAGGATCATGACCAGGAGCTATCAAAGGCACAGTTTTACTGGGTGGCACGCGGCAGGCTAATTTCCTAAAACTTACAACTTACAACTTGACTGTTATAAACAAAATAACTTAAAAACTATCAGAGGCAACATTTAAAACTGTCCGAGGTAGCATTTCCTTCTGTTAGTAATGTCCTTAAAGTGTCCGATTCTTGAGGTCCAGGTGAAGTCACAGGTGAATTGTCATTCCAAAGGTCTCAGATTTCCATCCAGCTAGTGCAGAAGATTGTTCACTGCTCCACTGCATCTGCTGAGGCGCCGTCAGGGAGATGCTGCTGGCTGTGGTCCCAAGCAGAGCGCAGATGAGGTCACATGCACCAAGCAGGTGTGTGTGAAAGGAATATTGGCATCTGTCTCAGGTCACAAATGGCGATGTGTGTTCTACTGTCATCTGTTAGAGGTGGGGCAGTTATCACAGAATCACAGAATCACAGAAATTCTAGGTTGGAAGAGCCCTTTAAGATCATCGAGTCCAACCCATGTTCTAACACCTCAACTAGATCATGGCACCAAGTGCCACATCCAGTCTTTTTTTAAACTCTTCGAGAGATGGTGACTCCACGACCTCCCTGGGTAGATGATTCCAGTATTTGACTACTCTTTCTGTAAAATACTTCCTCCTTATTTCTAGCTTGCATCTCCCCTGGTGCAGCTTGAGACTGTGTCCTCTTGTTCTGTCGGTTGTTGCCCGGAGAAAGAGACCAACCCCCAGCTCACCACAGCCACCCCTCAGGAAGTTGAAGAGGGTGATAAGGTCACCCCTGAGTCTCCTTTTCTCCAGGCTGAACAACCCCAGCTCCCTCAGTCGTTCTTCATATGGCTTGTGTTCCAAGCCCCTCACCAGCCTCGTTGCTCTCCTTTGGACACGCTCAAGCATCTCAATGTCCCTCCTAAACTGAGGGGCCCAGAACTGGATGCAATACTCAAGGTGTGGCCTCACCAGTGCTGAGTACAGGGGCACAATGACCTCCCTGCTCCTGCTGGCCACACCGTTCCTGATACTGGCCAGGATGCCATTGGCCTTCTTGGCCACCTGGGCACACTGCTGGTTATCTGCTGTTTATGGGCGACCTGTTAAAACCAGGTGCTCCACTTTCTTTATCCCTTCCACAACTAATCCTTCCCTCTGGGAAATATCTTCTGTTAATAGGCGTTTGAGTCTCACTGCTTGACTGATAAAATTACATCATCCCCTTGTGAGATGCCCCACCCAGGGGGAGGAGCCAAGCATGCCTACCTGTATCTAATTGGAGATTTAGAACACCACAAGCAGCCTTTTTCCACTGGATTCGCAGAGGAAGACCAGGCCCATCTACATCACCACTGAACCTTCAGAAGAAAATTACACCCTTCTACAGGATCACTTTTTCAACAGAATCACATCTGTCACTCCAAAAAGACTGCACCCACCATTTAATTGGACTTTGACCAACAACCCGATCAACAGGTGTCAGGTCATATTCTGACTCTGTGAGTGTTGTTTTGTATTACTACATTTTTCTTTGCTTTCATTTTTTCCCTAATAAAGAACTGTTATTCCTACTCCCATATCTCTGACTGAGAGCCCCTTAATTTCAAAATTATAATCATTTAGAGGGAGGGGGTTTACATTCTCCATTTCAAAGGAGGTTCCTACGTTCCTTAGCAGACACCTATCTTTTAAGAAATTCAATGGATTATGGTATCTTGGACAATCCTTTTAGAAGCCTTAAGATTACAAACACTGGCTGTCAGGCTGAAGTACCATAGTTTTTAAAACTGGTTCATCTAAAAGGTTTTAATGATCGTGCAGGCCTTGACTCGGTGAGCACTCGTCAATCAAAATGCCTGTTTATGGGCGTTCTGAATTTGATTTTTTATGTTTGCATCTCTGCTTTTAGACACAGAAATGCAGAAAGAGCACAGCACTGAGCAACCAGGTTGATACTTTTTTTAGTCTTTCATTCCCATTCCACTGTATAGTACTATATAGATGTATTTACATCAAGGCAATAAATATTTGCTGTGGTAGCTGAATAGGTTATCAGTACTCACTGCTGTTTTCAGCCTTAATAACTATAAAAATAACATAATTTAACCTTTTAAATTCAAATGGATGTTTAGCACTTATCTTATTAGAAAGAGTAAAACAATACATCCAACAAAACAATACGTACTACTAAACAAAAAATACTTACAACTGCCTAAATGCTTAACATCCCCCAAGGTCTGCCATAGCTGGGGAGTCCCTTTTCCTAGTAAGAACTTGGGAAGCCCGTCCCAGATAAGGCCTTCAAGTTTACCTTGAAAAAGGGTATAGCTTTCATAAGACCAAATTTACAAGTCAAAGTAACTTGATTTCATTTTTAGGACAGAAACACCTGGGTTTGACAGCATGATCCCCAGTCAGCCAGGGCTAGGGCTTGGCCAGAGCCTCAAGCCTTGAGTGAGAGTGTTTCCCTAAAATACCTATAAGCAAACTTTTATTAATATAACCAAAGGAATGTGTGTAAATAACATAAAATAATTATCTTACAACCAAGTCCCTTCATGAAAACTCCATATATTAATGCTATCTGATTCCAGAAATACACTATAATCACATAGCTAACCTTGAATTTCTCTAATGAACAGTCATTCACTAAAAACATAAAGTTTTTAACAAAAGCAAAAAATGACTTGACAATACTTAAATCTGCTTATTTTCCTTCACAGAAGGTATTTAAATCTAGGCTTGGGACATTACAATTATATTAACATTATTTCCTTAAGTGGTTTCATGAGAAAACAAGCCCTGAGTCAAAAGTTGCTTTAGGATGAGAGGGTTAGGTCTTTTATCCAGTAGTAACCTTTTCCACATCAGGGAAGTTGCAAGGTGGGAGCTGTTCTTTCAGTTTCTTTAGTAAGAAAAGAGTACTTTGAAAACACATATCAGGTAATTTCCGCTTGAAAGGATGGCTTACAATTTAGAATTATTACAGGAACATCTATTCACAAAAAAGCAATCAGAGCAATGCAGGGGGTCACGAGGTGGTATGGTAAAAATGGCAATTTTAATAGTGGGGGTCTGGGATAGTGGTAACACAGGAAAAACAACAATACTGATCCTAACAATGATGCAGTAATCACCATCTGAATAGTAAAAACAGAGGAGTTCCACAGATCAGCTGCAAAAACGACACGCTTAGCCTGAAGCTGCTCCCACAAAAGGCAGTGCAAATGTTGTAGTTCCCCCAAGGAAGGAGTTACCCCAGCCAGGTCCTTTCTCCAGTACAGTGTCAGCTCACAAGGGTCCACAGGACATGGGAGCCCTGGCTGTAGCAGGAGGGGCGCGGGTCAGTGGCCGTGCTAGGGTGGCTTGCGGGGCTCTGCCAGCTCACAAGAAGGCTGTGCCTCACTGAGCAAAGCCTGCCATGGGTGGGGAGCAGGCGTGTGAAACTGCCCCCACCAGTACCGCAGCACTCCCTGGGTTGCTTCCTCACTGCTCACATGCAGGGAGTTGAGGGCTCCTTGCCAGACCTGCTGAGAAGGTCACATGCCACTTACCACTGTCCACCAGCTGTGCCATGTGGTCACCAGCACAGTGCGGCCATGTGGTCGCCACCATGTGATCAGAGATGTGCACTCGATATAGCAGCCCTTGTGCCCCCCCCTCCGCCTCTGCCGCCACTGCTGCACTCTCACAGAGGGCAAACAGAGAGGTAGCACGTTATCACAAAGGGATCTCCCGGTTCCAGCCACTCACTGTGATACGGCTCCCGCTGATGCTGCATGGCGCGGGGTTGTGAGAGCTCGTCCGTGATACTTTCAGGGTCCCCTCCAGGATTAAATGGATTGGGGGACCAGGGGCCATCTTCTGGTTCCCCTCCCACAGCCCTGGCAGACTTAAGGTGATTTGCCTGCGGTGTAGAAGGGGTTAACATGGCTGCTGCAGTGGTAAAAGTGTCCTTCTTTGTTGCATGTTCTATGCATGCACCATAAGAGCCTTACACACAGTCCTCCAGTATACAAAAGCTTTGTCATGGTGTCCCATGGCCCCAGGTGTCAGCAGCTCTAGGCATGGGCATGTGCGGTGCCAGGAGGGCTCTGGCGGTGGGGCCACTGTCTTCTCTTCCAGCTTCTGATCCGTCAATGCTTCTGGCAGGTTCTGGCACGTGCGCTGGCCCTGCAGAACTGGGGAGCTCAAATAATGGCTGCTCCCCCTCTAGCTGCTCCTCCTGTGCCTGGTGTGGCATCTCTTGCCCCGTGGGATGACCCCCCTGCTCCACTATCTTGGGATGTTTTGGCAGGCTGTCCCCATAGCACTAGGGCTACACCATCCGGAGCAGGTGGCTGTCGCAGACATCTTTTGTGAAAATCCTTTCTTAGGATTTTTCTCCCTTCTGAGCAGCTGAGGCCTCAGAAACAAAATGTAAACAATGGTTATCTGCTGCTCTGGAATGCAACAGGTGGATCTGTGATTGGGCCATCTTGAATGTTTACAATTAATGGCCAACCACAGACCAGATGGCTTGGACTCTCTGCCCGAGCCACAGACCTTTGTTATTGATTCTTTTCTGTTCTTAGCTTAGCCTTCTGAGGAAACCTTTCCCTCTATTTCTTTTTAGTATAGTTATAATGTAATATATATATAATAAAATAATAAATCAAGCCTTCTGAACATGGAGTCAACATTCTTGTCTCTCCCTCATCCAAGAACCCCTGTGAACACTGTCACAGGCGGCTCTCACCCAAGATGGCATTTGTCATTTTGGGGCTTTTCGTCTGCTCGTACCATGTGCTCTCCACCATTTTGAGCAACTGGCACTAGTGTATTTGCAGCCACTTTTGTATTTCTCTCAGCTCTTATCAACTTTAGCATGTCCATTATTAACTTCCAGGTAGTTAAAGCTCTTATAGCAATTTCATTACCTCTAGAGGCAGAGTCACAAATAAATTTGCCAACTCGTTCCTAGATTTTAACATTAAGGCAGCATTTGTGGTAATTTCTACACCTTGGCTCTTGTAAAATTGTAGTAATGTCTCTAGAGCCTCTTCATTGTGCTCAACCCCTCTTTTACTTAAGATCAGAGTCCAAATATTCACTATAGCTCTGTCTTCTGCAGAAATTGTACCACCCATTGTTCCCAGCAGTAGCTCAACCTTTTATGTCCTCATCTTGACAATCACAGCTCCTCAGCTGTTGGCAGCTCTCTGGCTGCATTTCTCAACAGCTGTCCAGGCTGTTTTTCTCTCTCACAGCTGTGGCTGCTTTTCTTTTGCAGCTCTGGCTGTAACAGCTCTCCGGCTGATGGTAGCTCTGTGGCTATCTCCTTAACACAGCTCTCCAGGCTGTTTTTCTCTCACAGCTCTGGCTGCTTTTCTTTTGCAGCTCTGGCTGTAACAGCTCCTCAGCTGTCCCTCTCTGGTGCTCTGTCTCCTTTGTTTTCTCGTGGGCTCACATCATGATGCAAATATGTTGCCCTTGGAGAGATGACACAACACTCTGAGGTTCATGTGGCAGAGAGAGCTTTAATGTACAATAGCCTAATAATAGCCCATGTAAGTGCGCTGCTCTTATATAGGCTATTCAAAAGACTCTGTGTTCGAACCTGATTCGCTAAGGTTTGGTTACCACCCAGCTCACTGGCCAACAGCTAACTGCTTAGGGTCTCTTCTGGGACTGGCTGCATCCCCTTTCCTATGAGGCTCATAGCCCATCTGTTTTGCCATCATAGTTCTCGACCCCTTCAAAACTACAGGTGAATTACTGAAAATGCAACTGGTTCAGCCATCTGTTTGTAACAATTGCTCATGTTTGTAGTTTTGCCTATGTTAATTTAAATCTTCCTTCTATGTAAACACTCTGCTTGTGTTAATAGTTCTGTCTGTAAGCAATGAGCATATTTCTGTCCTAGTAAAACTTTTAGGCTCTCAGACCCATACATTCTTGATACACTTATATAAAATACACTGAACAGAGTATCTAGTTGCTCTAAAATTAATATGTGATAGGAACATAGAGCATGTAGGCAGGGTCTCTGAGTGATTTCAGAGGCCAAACCCAGCAAGCCCCTGCCAAGTAATGGAGGTATAGAGGTATACCTTTTGAAGAACAGAAATCAAAACTGACATTTTGTAGAAGAAAACAGGAAATTTCAATACTTACATTCTTCTTGTCCTGTCTCAAACAGTCTTTTTTCCATATCAGATTTAGACTGACACAAAATATAAACCATATAATGTAAAAGCTAATACATGTTTAATATTCCAACTCCTGCCCTCAAACTTCTCATTTTACATCATGGATTTTTGTCATTCCATGACCCTCCTATGTTACACTAGTCTTTGATTCCTGCCTGTATATTATCACTTCACAGAAAGAAAGTTGCCACCAAGAATTTTAATCCTTAAGAACACATGATAGTGTGTTTACCCACCATTCAATGATGTATAAGGTATTAAATCTTATAACTAAGATCAGAATTCAGTTAAGTGAGGACAGAAATCTTCGACAGAGTTAAACAACCGAAAGCTTTTTTCATTTGCATATTTCAGATTAAATCGGGTATCTATTGGTGTTAAACAATTTTTGTTAAAGCCATTTAATATAATACATAATTATTTTACAAATTATAAATTGCTATGTAATTAATAGTAAAGTTGAAAATGGTGCAGATTTCTATAATATGTCTCCTTCAAGACAAGCTTGAATAATTAGATGGTCATGGGAGAGTGTAATTGATAAAGAAACATCTTTTCCTTTACTGAGATTATATGTTATTTGATGGCTTAAGGAATCTATGGAAACACATTTGGTTAGACGGATTTATTTTACCTTTCCTCTTCCATTCATTTTTTCACCTGTCTGTGGCTCCAAAATTGATTTATAGCTTAACTGGCTTGAAGTTGGGACTCATACTTCAGCAAAACAGTCGGATTTTCTATTTATAATCTTGAGCAACTCTAACAGGGGTAAGTTCTTCATCCTTTTGCATCATGAAATAGGACCTCAAAGAGTCTTAGGGAGAACTTTTCCTCATGCAAGCAGACTTCTCAAGCTCTGTCAGTTTCAGTCCCAGCACTGGTTCAAAGGTGAATATTTCAGTTACAGTTTCTGTCTTGGTGTTCCTACAGGCAGAAAGATGCTGTGGTTAGATTTGCTTAGAAACTATAATTAATCATTATAACTTTTGCCAGTTTTAACTCTCCTAAAGCTACTGGCCATTTGTTTTCCCCCTTTTTTTGGGTTCTTGTGACTGCTGAAAATTTCTTCTTTTGTTTCTCTTTTCTGGGTTGTGGACAGTACAATTACCTTTTTTTCCCCCCATGAAAATATTTCTAAAAATATCAAGACAAAAATGCTTTTTAAGAAAATAAACATGGTAAGGATGTGAAAAACTCAGAGAAATGTAGTGAAACTTTTTAAAACTGTGTTAACTAAACTCTGAGCAATCTTTGGTTAAGATATATTTTCAAGGTGATAAGCTTGTATTTCTGTCTTCTACAAAGATTAGCTTGGAAGTCATTACAACAACCTGGTTCAGGTTGTCTTCTTCAGGTGGTGTAATTCAGATATCCTGACACTTCAGTGAGCTCAAAATACATCTCTAGCTCTCTGTTATATAAATACCCAATTTGTGCTCTTCCAAATTGTTCCTCTTTTGGAAATGCACTGCAGGGCAAAAGCTTCTGTGGCTTACTAATAGCACCATCACAGTGCCTGTCACTATTGGGCAAATGGTTAATCATGGATCTTACATCATAAATGTGATCTTACACCATTAATGTGGGAAAGCCATTATAATATCTTTTATAGTGCTTGGACAAATCAAGAGATACTGCTCGTGCATGGCAGTGTAACTATTCTTCATACAAAATTGCTGAATTTGTCTTTCAGAAGGAATGGGAAACAATATGCCATCATTTAGGGAGAATGAGAGATTTAAATGGGCATTTAAACAACAGTTTCAGAAGATTTCCACAACTGTTTAGCAGAAAAGCTAGCAGCAATGGCAACAGTCAAAGAGTTTTGTGACCAGTCAAAGGATTGATATCTTGGAAAATTCTGATCCACTGAAACAAAAATTTCTTTCTGTGTAAGGTACCACTTTGAAAAACTTTCAGTGAAAACACTTGGAATTTTTAATCAAACTTCAGAGCAATGAATGCTACAAAAGAAAACATAGTGCAGTTAAATGTAGTGTAGGAATCTTTTTCTTTCTAATTCAGAGCAGGGAACTCTACCTTCTTACACCCCTACTGAAAGTGAGCACTTTGGCCTTTGGATTGTTACCTTCCTTGTAGTGAATCTCCCCTTGTGTTTCAGCAGGTTCTTAAAGGTACTACTTCTGTTCCTATAAATAACGTTGTTGGTTTTGACATGATAAACATATTTTTTGATAAGGCACTTTTTTCATTTTATTCTAAAGTAGGCATGTATATCAAGGATAATTGCTCCCCATGGAGAGGGGTGAATAAAAAAGCTGGTTAAATGCATGTGTCCCCTTGCTGAGGAGGGGGACTGAGGCCCTGAAGGAAACCTCAGCCTTTGGATAATCCATGATGGAACAAGATCCTGGCAGGAGCCATCACCTGTGTAAACAAGCCCACACAGGAGCAGAATTTCTAGTAGTAACTGTGACCCATAAGGCACCCAGATTGGAACAGTCTGTTCCTTGTGTACCTGATGAAGTAGATCCACCTTGGAGCAGATCTTGGATATCTGCAGAGCATGGGAAGAATCCATGGGAAGCAGTGAGTGAAAGACTGTATTCCACGGGGGGCATCCATTCTGGAGTTGTGAGGGCCTTCTCTGGGAAGGATTAGGGAGGTCTGACAGAAATGCCAGAGACTTCTTGTCCTTGTGAGTGTAATATATATTATAAAATAATTCATGCTATAAAAATATTTTATAAAAATTATAAAATCCAAACAAATCTCTGACCACAAGCAGTGGAAAAAGAAAACATTTACTCAAATTCCAAAATTCCTAAAAGCAGCAAAAAACCAATCAACAATTAGCTTATGAATAAATGTGCCCAGCAGGATGATCACCGCTATTCTGAGTCATTGGAAGACACCTAAAAGCAATCGTCACCCTGTTGATAACATCAATCAAGATAGCCAAAGTCACCAAAAAGACACATGTGAATACGCGACTTCCTGGACACCAGCTATCAACCAGGAAACAGCAACTGTCCAACTCTGCACAGTAAAAAAACCAACTTTGAATATGCAGAGTTACAAAAGAAACTAAAACTCCTCTGCCTCAGGCATAATAAACTGTATAAAACAACCCCACAAGAAGCAGCTCTCATGAACAGAAAAATGTCTGATGCAATAGAAATCAGATCTAAATTCACCCAGCGCCGAATCCGGGCTTGACGCTGTCTCTTTAGCTGTAGTAGTTTTGAGGACCATATTTTAGTCGCAAAAAAAGATAAATAAAATCTTTTCACATTTTTAATAATTTAACTTCTCGATTAATCATTTAAAACATGAGGAACCTGTGAGTTTGCTGTAATGGTTACATCAGGCTTGGATTTTGGGTTTCCCCCTTGAATTAATGTGGTCCCAGCAAAGTTCTCTTTCCCATCTGCAAATTGATTGACTATTCGATTTAGCAGTGTACCTTGTTTAGTCTGTTGTGAGTTTTTACCTTAGTCCAGGATTTTAACATAAGTCTTGAATTTTGAGTTCATAGCAAACTCTATGACAACCACAGTTCTTGTAGAGCTTGAATGAGATAGCATACACAGGGAGATGTATATTATGTAGATGTACATAATCTAAATCACATTATAAAGGTATTTTTTTGTATGTAGACTGCCTGGAATTATGCCTGGAAGTGAAAAATATTTGCCTGTACAGCACAATGCCTCCTGAAAGGACTCAGACTTTCTCTTAAGAAACATTGGAGAACTGTAGAAAGTTTTTAGTTAATGTTAATTTGTTTTCATAAGCTGAGGCTAATGAAATTTTTGTAGGTCTGTTTCTATATCACCTCTCATTTGCCAAATCTTTGCCTGACTGGACCTTTCAGATACTGGGATATAGTAATAATAGGAAAAATGAAAATGCCATTTTAGTTGGGTTAAACTGTTAATGTTTAATTTTCTTAGAAAAAAATGAAACATGAGTAAGAGTCAGTTCATATGTCTTTTCTGAAGTAATTAATTGTGAGGCATATATTTTGTTTTCTTTCCCAAACCCTGCTGTCTAGTACTAGGTATTTTGTATTTAAATAAGCTCAGCTCTATGAGATAATTTTCTGAATTTTAGATTACTGCTTTTGGACAGTTTCATGAGTTTGTATTCTTGTGCCTTTTGAAACTATAGATATGTATCACAATGTGCTGAGTTTTAAAATGAACTTACAAAAAATGTATTTCAGAAGAGGCTGTGGGATGAAAAGCAGCAGAAAAACCTTCAAAGTTTAACTGTGCAGGACAATGGGAACTTCTATAACTGTTTCCCTGTTCCCACGACAAATGATATCTAATGTTAGAGGCATGAATGATAACCCAGAAATCCTGTTGACAAGTGGTCCTTAATAATCAGTGGTCCATTGGAAAAGTTCCTGTAATATATGTTATAAAGTAATTCATGCTTAAGGGGAGAATGTATAAAATAAAAATTGTAAAAAGATTCTAACATCCAACGAGCCTCTGACCACGAGCAACCTGGAGACAGATGACTACATTGGAATTATGAAACTCCTGGTGGCAGGAGAAAAATGCCTCGTTTACTAATAAAAGAACGTGGCCAGCACAGAGATGGGCTTTCTCTGGAGCCATCAGGGAACACCCAAGGGTGATCATCACTTGGTAGATACCATCAATCAAGATAACTGAAGTTTCCAAGGAACATACATCTGAATACAGGACTTCCCCTGACATGATCAGCACCTGCCACTACTCAGAAAACAGCAGTTGTCCAGCCCTGCACAGTGAAAGAAGCCTTCATATATATGCGGGGTTACAAAAGAAATTGGGGCATCTCTGCCTCAGGCATAAAAAACTGTATAAAACAGCCGCACTGGAAATGGCATTTGTGAACAGAGGGACAGATATCTCATGGGATAGAGGTTGGATATAGGTTCACCCAGTGCCGATCCCGGGCTCAATGCTGTCTTTTTGACTGTGGTTTTTGAGGACCATATTTTGGTCGTGAAAATAAAATCTTTCACATTTGTTAATTTGGTTTTCTGGCTGATCATTTATAAAATTCCTAACTGTAGAATCTGTAGGGAAAACTACAGAGTGGAAAGTATAACTGTTTTAAATATTCACAGCACACAGTCTTGAAAGAGTATTAGGCCATTTGGGATTACTAAAGAAGCCCTGCTGTTCTTACTCTTAATAGTAGGCTCTTGTATGGTAAAGCTGACAGGTAGGTAGGAAAAGGCTTTAAAGTTTTAAACAACCTATAATTTCTTTCTTGTGCTTGTATGAATATTTTTGTCCATGTATGTAATATTTGATGCAGCTCTACTGCTTGAAAAACTGCAGGGTGCCTTGGCTTTATAGTAACTTTCCTTCCACTACTGGGATTAGAAGTATTTTATAAAATTCTACTGTACCCTACTGTAAGTTAGGGATCATACTGAAAACAGAACAGACATCTTTCAAATTTTCACAGATTTTATGCTGTGAAGTTTATATAATGACTAGGCCCCGGATGATGAAGATAAACAAGTTTGTCACTATGTTACAGAATTTGATGGGCTTTGGACTACTAGATTGTCCATGTGAGATTACTGTTAGGTATTGGGGAGCTACTTTTTTGTTCACCAAGTGGAATTAACATTCTGAGCAGGTGGCAATGATGTCAGTATGCTTTGGGTTTCACTGTGACTCTTTTAATATGAGTGTGTAAGTCTCTAATTGTGAAAAATACCAATCACTTGTTTTTAAAATTTTAAAAGTTTAATAGTAATAAAGTGGTTATAAAAATCGTAGTATAATTAGAGTAATAAAAAATTTGGACAATTATGATTTAGGACAATATGAGACAATAAGAACAAAGAGTTATGGATGGTCTGGGTACCTGTTTCTGGGCAAAATAAGCCCGAAAAATAGGACACACGTTAACAGAGGATTAATCCTTTAAAGCAATAGCCTGTTGCATATTCATACACCTCATACATGATGCAAAATCTCCATTCAAACAAAGGATTCTGTCTGGTCAGTGTCAGCTTCTTCCTCTGAATCATAATGGCATCTTCAGGGCTGAGCGAGCCAGGAAGAACTCAATAAGAGAGGAATACATTCTTTTTCTCTGAAAAATTTAGGTGTCCTGTGGCTGCTTTCTCTGTGCGAGTCCTCTCTTAAAAAAAGTATCTTACATAGTGAAATAAACAGGGCAAGGAGACTTTTTCTCCTTTTAATGCCTTTATTGAAAGAGATCAGCTCAGGATGGGGCAGCTCAACGGGTCTGCAGTTTCCCATCGTCTCTCCCAGGATGACACTGAGGAGGAGGAGATGTGCAGCTTTGTCCACTGGGGACAGAGCTGGGGATCCTTTGGGAGTGTGGTGACCCCAAGATGTTGTAATTCCCCGCCTGATCCCGCGGCTCCCGGTGTTGGGATGACTTTCTAGCCCAGGGTGAGGGGCGATGAACATCTCTGCAGGGCCAGCACACTGCGCCCCACATCCAGACACCACTCCAGTTTCTCAAATCTATATTGGCTCATTGTTTTAGGGGTCTCTTCAGTATTTTTGGAGTATTGGCTTCCCATTGCATGCTGGTCCCCAAGTTATTTTGCATACTTCCCCTCCTTGTCTTGTCCCTTTCTTCACTGTCTGGGGAGGTCCCCACGCCCTTTATTGTCTGGGTAGAAGGGCTATCAACCTAGCCAGGGCTGTTACCAACACAAAAAGAACCATTAACGACAACTACTTGTAATTATCATAACAAGCAGGTCTAGCCACAGTGGTCTGACTAGTTTTTGTAACTTTTTCTCTTCACAAAAAAATAGGCAGATTTTTGTTTATAACACATAGCATAGTTTCTATTTTAACGTTATGTTATAACCGAAAACTATATTTAACACACTACTTAAGAAAATTAGTACTGCACAACTTTTTAACACAACACATATAATATTCATTTTAGTATTTGCAAAAAGCTAGTCATACAATATGCATTTTTTACACTAATATAATCCAAAGTAATCAGAAAATATTCATTCCTAGAGTATGCTATATAAGATCTTTGGATTTTCATGAAAAAGACATGGTTACAAATGAACATATGTTGGCAACAGTTGGCATAGCCTGACCAGTCTAAAATTTCCAGAATTTCAGCACAATTCTTGCTGTTTTCTTCTTCTCCTTTAAATCACTTCTAACAGTCTGTTGGAGGTTAGGTTTTTCCTTTTCTTTTCCTTAGGGAATTTCCCCCATTTCGTTGCTAAGGAACAAAACTTACTGGATAGTTAAGAGAGACAAAAGAAGTGTCAAAGCTCTGGGGAAGAGACTACTTGGCTGCACCTCTCTTATCTGAGGTCTCTCAGAGTGGCAGAGGTATCCTGAGAATTGGGCTAAAAAAAGGGGCTGGAGCAGATGCTCGTTCCTCTTCTTGTTCTTTCAGTTTGAGAAGAGGATGGTTGAGCGGCTGCATGGGATGGCGGGGATTTGCTGCCACCACCAGAGCCCAACCCTATCCTGCTTCTTCTGCCATGGATGGGCCTTTGCTTGTGAGAGCAGCCACTGAGCTGGGACCTTATTAACAGCGTACCTCACTACAAAAGGGAGGTGGTGAGTTTCATTATCTGCTTGGGTGCCTCAGGGGAAAACCCAGGACCTCAAGCCCTTTCCCCCTCCCCGGGAGCCTTTCCCTGTCCTGTTTGGGAGCCGGGTTGCCGCTGCCCAGCCCCCACCGTTTGCCGCCCCCACACCCACTCCCCCACCCCCCCCCACTCAGTTTTATTTTTGCTACACTGCAGTTCTGCACCCCCTGCCCTGCTGGGAGCCCCCGCAGTTCCAGCTCTGTCGGGAGACCCTGTAGTTCCAGCTACAGCTGCAGAGTTTCTGCTACCTCTTGCTTGCCATCCTTGGCAAGGCTCCTGCAGCCAGTGCTCCCAGGTTCCCGTTGCAGCCCATTTTCGCCATTCGGCCTGCCCGCCATTGCAGCGTGCCCCCTTGAGCTCGCACCCACAGCGCCTCCTGCAGCCCCGGGGGAATCACCGCACAGTGCCCCCGCCAGCTGTGAGCGGAACTGCACCAAAGGGAACGTGCCCGCGGCCGAGAAGGCACCATCAGCGGGTTCTGGTTCTGGTTCTTGTCACTGCCGTTGTTGTTGTTGGTTTGCCTTGTTATACATGCTAGTAATTAATGGTTATTCCTATTCTCATATCCTTGCCTGAAAATCCCTTAATTTCAAATTTATAATAACTTGGAGGGAAGACGGTCATATTTTCCATTCCAAGGGAGGCTCCTGATTTCCTTAGCAGACACCTGTCTTTCAAACCAAGACACAGTCCTAACAGCTAATTTATTTAAGAAACAACTTAATGTATTCTCACAGTGCTGTAACTTTAAAAAGTAATTTCTTCCTGGAAATGATCAGATTTAATAATTCAGTTATACAACACACCTTTGCTTCTTGTCTCTTATGTCACTGCCAGAAGACATCAACTCAACCAGTTCCATTAAAGCAAAAATAACTCTGTAAGAATGTGAACTATTATGCTTATTTTAGAGAATATACTGAATATATCCCATCTTCCTGTGGAATCTGCCTTAATTCCAGAAATATATTATCCTTTCTACTGCAAAAACACAGAATACTGTTCAGTGTTCCCCACTTGAAGTAATCCTGATGCCAGAGATAGAAACATAGAAGAATATTTAAATAATAATATAATAGTTTAATAATTTCTTATTCTTGGGCCATTATTAGGAGCAGTGGTTGTTTAGTCTGGGCAAAAGGAGCCTCAGGGGAGAGCTTATTGCTGTCTACAACTACCGGAAAGGAGGTTGTAACAAGGTGGGTGTTGGTCTCTGATCCCAGGTAAAAAGCAATAGGACAAGAGGAAACAGTCAAGTTATGACAGATAGGTGTAAATTGGAAATTAGGAAAATTTTCTTCTATGAAAGGCGTGCAAAATCGTGGAAGTTGTGGACTCAGCATCCCTTGAGTTATTTAAAAGACATACAGATTTGGCACTTAGGAACATAGTTTAGTATTGGACTTGGCACTGCTGCGTTAACAGTTTGTGTTTCCAACTTGAATCTACAACTCTCTGATTATACAAATTTCACCAGTAATGAAGAAATCCTGTTATTATATGATCATTATGGGTTTTTTTTGATGCTAATATCTATTGGATTTTAACCTTTGGACCCTGTAGTCCCACAGATCTGCTCAGCCAGACCTTCCCCATTATCAGATCTATAGGATGGGTTTCCCTACAATTTATTTTTGGATAAATCCATTCTGCCACTTATTGATGCTCCTGTCCCCCAGTCCTCTTCAGCCTACCTCAGAAAACATAATCTTCAGCAGATATCATTACAGACACTTCTATTTTGTTATGTTTCTTCTGCACTTTGATTCTGTTCCTCAAAACTTGCCTTTCCAAAACTTGCTTGTCTTTTGCTCCAATAACTGGAATGTTTTGTGGCACTAATTTACGTATTTGTCTATCACCTCTGCCAGAAGATCAACTTTCAGAATAGTTTCTGCCAAGTTCTGGTTCAAAACCAATCTCTTTTGAGAATACTTGTACTTTTTTTCTTAGCAGGCATGGAAAAAGCAGAAGGAGATGATTACTCCCTCTAACTCTAAAATATAATGAAACCATGCAGTCATATAAGCACAAATTGGGGCAGATAAAATGCATGAAAAACTGAGCTCCAACTATTCATCCTATAGCAAGAGGAATAGTTTTCAGGGATAAAATAAAAACAAAGGGTTCATTAGGGACTCCTTTTGGGGGAAAAAAGCCTTTTTGATAGAAGAATGTATGAAAGGTATTTCTAGAATTCATAAATCCTGACATTTCTTAGAAACTGCCTAAAAATATTGTGAGAAGGTAACCAGAAGTTAAAGCTTGTTTTAAATAGAGACCTTAGGAAAGAAAATATTCATTCAGCCAGTAGATATAAAACACTGGTTCAGTTCATGAGAGGCTTGGGGATATTTCTAACCTAGTTTAGGAAAGTTTCCAGCTTCCAATCACAGAAGTCAGAAAGAGAAAAGTAATTTAATCACCTCCTGCTTATAGTCCCTAAGGTATTCCAGATCTTGACTGGTTTCTCACATCCAATTGGAAAAGATTCAAGTGACAAAACTATCATAGTTTCCCTTGGGGTGAGGGGGTTTAATTGATCTTATAGCGAGAAAATTACTTCTTAGGGTACAGGAAATAGTTCTTAAGAATGTGTCCTGGTAACCAAGAGAGATTTGTATAAAATCTCATTGAGAAGGCAAAGCTGCTTAATGTACTTTTTGAATATTAGAGTACCAATGTTATCTCTTGGTTTCATATTCACCAGGAGCTGAAAGCTATAGCATGTGAACTGATCTGGCTCTGTTCTCTTGTGCAGTCTACTCAGAGCTCTAACTATAGCATTCACTTTTGCAAGAGGGCAGTGGCACCACGTTATCGCGGTGCAAAGTGTATATCCTTCAATTTAGATTTCCTTCAGGGACTAACCAACTGTATGCCGCCAGGTCTAGAATGTAACTAGACTCCTGTAATAATCTATAAATAAAAAACTGTATCCCATTTCTGACACTGTGACATCAGATTCAATCCTTTATGTAAAACTCCTATGGTATTTCATAATCCATAGTCCATGGGAAGTAATCCAGTCTCAAGTGAGATTTTAACTCAATGCAATGTATTGCAGTTTGTTAACATAAACTCCTAATCACTGACTAGAAAATTACTGATTTGATAAAAAGAAAGAAAAAAAACCAATCCAAAATATTTAAAAGATACTTAGGGATACATTTTTCCTCTCTCTTTCCCTCATCTTCAGTTACTTTCCATTCCTCTCCTTTCCTGTCCTCTCTTTCCTTCTTAGTATCACCTTCCCATTTTTTTCACTCCGTGTTTCGTTCACCAGTTCCAATCTCTTTGGAGGATTTGGAGCAATGAACAGCCTGGGGAGCTGGGGATTACCTGTCTAGTGCATGACACTCCTTGCTTCCCAATCATTTTCCTCTTCTCCGGATACAGTCTGCCATGGGCTGCAGCTCTTCTGTGGGTGTTCATATTCTAGCATGAGCTGCCCTAGGCTTAAACTTTCAGTGATATCCCTGATATATGCTCCTGTCCTGGAGCATCTCCTTTCAAATATTATCTCCAGTTCTGACCCCAGCAACATTGCCTTTTCATGTGCCTTCTCCCCTACTTTTCCCTCCCTGTGGTTGCAACATTTTCTTAAATATGTGTGTGAGCAGGGTATCTCTTGTTTGGTTTTTTTTGTCCACAGGTAATGTGGTTTTGACAGTGGTCTTACAGACCTCTATCACAGTCTGGGGCTCACTGTGACCCCTTTATTTGGCTTGGCCAGAGGGAGCTTGCAAAATAAGGGACAGGAATGATGGTTCTTCCCGGAAAATAAAAGCTTTATTAACAAAATAACAAAACATGGAAACCACAGAGTATGGTGGGCAACATCAAAAGGCCTGGGGGCGTGGCAAATGCAGACAGGTGTAGGGGTCTTTTAGGGCAAAGGTCCAATCATGAATGTGAACATGGAACATGATCTTATATGTACCAAGGTGCTGAACCAACTGAGAATAAGAACCAGAAACTTGACCAAATACAGGATGGTTCCATCAGCCTACTGACTCCCATGACCGCACTCTTCCCACCGTGACCTGGCTAGGTGCCCCGCCTCAGTATCCTGTTTCCCATGGCCTGAGGTTGATGCCTTCTGTAAATGCTACTGAGGCAAAAGTCCCAGCTGGACACAATTCAAGAATTTCCCCTCTTTTCAGAAAAATATTCTGTAAAGATTTCTGGAAAAATCTTAATAGACAACTTACAAAACAGGGTAACAACATAAACACACCAACAACAACTACAAAAATTGGTAAACCCATTTTGAGGAAAGATAAAACCCAACCCAACAAATTCCATTTTTTGAATAGTCCATTGAGCCAGTCTTTGTCACCCTCCACTTGCAGTTTTTTGACTCCTCTCTGAGAATTTGGATGCTTTTGTGTATGGACTTTCTGTGATCTGAGAGATTCATACAGCACACGCCCTCGAAGTCCTCCCAACCACGTCTTTGTTCTAACAGTGGGAAGTCAATGGAGATCAATTTTGCAGGGTAGCAAAATAGTGTAACTATGTATGAGTGTCTGATACTTGTCAACATTGGTCCATAGCTCACTTAGTGCCCGAGACATGGCATTGGTTTGCCTGCTTAGCCAACATCCTAGATCATGTAACATTTTTAAGCTTTTGCTGCAGCAACTCCAGGTGCCAATATTGAGGCTGCTATTCTTTTTCCTTTACTCCAAAAGTTAATTTCATCCTTGCAATCTGATTCAAATTGATGGATAAACCTCTTATTCCTCACTCTTTTGTCACAAATTAGAGCAATTTCAGGTGCTGGTACAGTGAGCCTTCCTAAGCTACATGGCCTGCCCTTAATGCGAGATGGAATGACAGGCCATGCTGTCTCCACAAATGAGAAATGTCCCAGATGGTAACTGGGATGGGAAATCACTGGACCAGGGAAGGATCGGTGAGGTGTAGTGACACCAGGTACTTTCATTTTTATAGACTTGATGACATGGAGGAACATCCCACCATGTATTTGTTTGCTTTCTCATAGACTGGGCATAAATGATATTTCACAATAATTCAGGGTTCTTTTAAATACAATGAAATGTAACAAAAAAAAAAAAAAAAATTACAGAGCCCAGAATTTCCAATTCTTGGGGTTCTAGTGGTGTGTGCAGTAGTTTCCAGGCCCAGTAATCCCAGTTATCAATGGGATTGTGAATCCATTCCTTGTGGGGACACAAAACATGGATGGTATCCTTGTTTAGCAGCCACACACCTGTTGGCAACTCAACAAAGCAGGTGGAAAAGGGGTTATCAGGGGTGGCTACTGACAGACACAGGGTTTCCTGCTTGGTAATGTTAGCTAACGTAACCCAGACATTTTTCTTTGGCTGCGGGACTTCCCAGGCCTTAGCAAGGAGCATGGCATTAATCAGGATGGGTATAGTGAGCAGGAGTCCTTTAGGAGTCATGTCTGGTGGAACAACCTGCGGATTAAACTTTAAAAATAATAATGCTTAAGGAGTTAGAAAACAGTGGCATTAATCAGCAATGGTTAGGAGGTGAGGGATGGCTACTAACAAGCTTTAAGGTGTCTTTTCTGAAGGTTCTTCCTGGGATTCCTCCTGCAGAACTTCTTGGTGATCTTGTAGAGACTGCAGATATGGCTTGATGTTCTTTGCTGGAACTGACTGATGTCCTTTACCTGTAGAGACACAAGCATACTCTTCCCCGCAGGTAATTAGAGGAAAGAGTCTTATAATTTAAGATCTTCAATTAACACTAGGCATCTAGCAGGCATACGCGTTCTTTCAATAAATGATTGGCCCATGGGAGAGTGTGGAATGCCTGTGATATGTTTGATTCCCCATAGATTAAAAAACTGCTGTGTTTTCTGGGAGATAGAGGCATAGAGTTGAAAATGCTTGTAGGAAATGTTTAATAATGTATTTTGCGGCTTCACCTAAGTGAGCAGAGGCAAACATTGCTCCTGAGAAATGAAAACATGTATTCATTTAAAGTGACCAAAAGATGCATAATGGGTAATATCGCTCTGCCAAATTTGTAAACTGTGAAGCCCTCTAGGATTTACTCCTACCCCAATAGATGGCAGAGAATATTTTTAGCATTCAGGGCATGTACTGACAATGGCTCTAGCTTGATCTCTGGTGATATGAAACATGCATATTAGTGCAGGTGCATTTTGGTGGAAGAATACATGGCTGAGCAAGGCCTGCTTGAAGATGTTTGGAAGTGCAGTGTAAATAGCCAAGGTATCAGCTTGTCTATTACCTTCTGCTAGAAATCATGGCAAAGAAGCATGAGAACGAATGTGTATGACAAAATAGAGGTGTTGTCTCTGAGGAAGAATAAAAATTAAAGTTTTAAGCAAGGAGTATAACGGATCATTAACAACTGTTCTTAGGAACGAATTTTCAGCTCTCTCAATGATGCCTCCAACATAAGCAGAATCAGCTACCAGGTTAAATGGGCATGTGAACTTAGAAAAAGCTCTAAACCTGCAGCTTATTCAATTATTTGGGATGAACCTTTTACTGTTTCAATGTCAGATTCCCAACCGTGTGTTGAGGCATGAGGTTTGGGTCCTTGTACCAAAATATCTGGCAGGAATGGTAAGTTTGGATTTATTCTGTGTGCTTGATGAGTTTGAATGGCATGGGATACCTTATCTAAGGCATCTCTTGCTTCATCAGTTAGCTGCCTAGGTGAATTTAACTAAGAATACCCCCTTAACAAAACAAACAACAGAACTAAATCCTTAATAACAATTCTCTGCAGAGGTTCCTTGCCTGTCTTTGTGGATCTATGTAGGCTCATTCCCCCGCAAGCCAATCAAGGGTCATATTTGCAGTTGTTGGGAAGGATGAAAGTTTGACAAGAAAGTCTCACAGATATGTATGCTTGGCAGAAAGATTTTTGAATGTAGAATCTGAAGAAGGAATAGAAATGAAAGCAAGTTTTGATATAGAAGAAAAGAATTGCTGAGCCAGTCTTACTGGATAACCAAGGAGGCAAAGGGTATGTTAGTTAGGAGGGAGTTTTTATGACTTAGAGCAAAGGATAAACCCACCTCAAACAAGAATATATTTTTACCCAGCAGAAAGCACAGGCAAACAAGTCTGCCGATGTTGCAAGTAGAAAAAGGTCTCAGAATTTCCCACTGCAAGAAAACTGAAAAACAACTTCTAGCTTAAACTGTAATGTACTAACTTTTAGTGATTGGAGAATAGTAACATGAATATAGTAATTATAGTAGTTATGATATAACTTTTATCTATAGGCTATAGATAAAAGTTAAGGTATAGATTAGTTCTACTGAATTAAGATGCTCAGCAAAGAAAAATACATAATATATTTGTAACCTAAACTAAGGATCTCCAGGCTTGTCTGCAGCTGGAGCTGACAGCTGTAGGCACAGGCTCTGTCGCTCACAACCCTGGACTGTGGTAACATCTTGGATGTAATAAACTGCATTTTGAAGAGCCGCCTGGAGCCTGCATCTCTCATTCAGGCTCTTAGGGCAGTGGCTGGAGTTCTTACATGACCTCTGAAATAAACATGGCAGGAAACCTTTCCTCCTTTAAATGCCTTTATTAAAAGTGATCAGCTCAGGACCGGGCAGCTCAACGGGTCTGCAGTCTCTCATCCCAGGGTGATGCTGAGGAGGAGGAGATGTGCAGCTTCGTCCACTGGGGGCAGAGCTGGGGGGGTCCAGTCCTCATGGGAGCCTTTGGTGGCGTGGTGACCCAAATGTTGAAGTTCGCAGCCCCGTCTCTCCGGGTCCTGGTCAGAGAGGATTCCCCAGCTCAGGGTGGGGGGCAACGAAGGTTTTCAGCATCTCTGGAGGCTCAGCACTCCGCTCCTCACGTCCAGACATCACTCTAATTTCTCAACTCTATATTGGCTCGTTGTTTTGGGGGTCTCTTCAGTATGTTTGGAGTAGTGGCTTCCCATGGCATGCTGGTCCTGAGGTTATTTTGCATGCTCCCCTCCTTCGTCTCGTTCCTTCTCTTCACTGTCTGGGGAGGCCCCCACGCCCTTTACTGTTTCTAGAGAGGAGCTATCAACCTAGCCCAGAGCTCTCACCGATACAAAAAGAACCATTAACGACAACTACTTGTAATTATCATAACAAACAGGTCCAGCAACAGTGGTCTGACTAGTTTTTGTAACTTTTTCTCACAAAAAAAAAATAGGCAGATTTTTGTTTATAACAACCTCTTAAAGGGTCATTTAGTAAATGTTTTCATTCCAATTCCCACACGGAATTCTCTGTTGGAGACAGCAAAGATGTAAAAAGCTGCCTTAGGTCATGAGGCATGAATACATTGGCTGAAAAGGTGGCTTGTAATAGACCTTAGAAATATGCTGATTCCCTCTCATACGACCTAGCTGCTTTGCATATTTCTTTTATTTCTTCAAAGCTTATTTGTTCCCACTGTGGTCCTCCTGCATGCCCGACATTTTTTTGGACTGGAAACACCGATATCTTAGAGGCAATTTCCCATTCTCTGTCCTGGACTGCATCCCTTCTTATCCTCTGCCAGGTATCTGTGTCTCCTGATGTATAAAACTCGTTCTCAGATTTTGGGGGGCTTCCCCAGGGATTGTGGGAATATCTGTTTGAAATCGGGCGGGGGGGGGGGGGGGGGAGTCCTTATGTGGGTGCCGCCATTTTGGAAGGGGTCACTTCTGGGAGGTCACATCCGTTCCCATGGTAGGCAGGGTAAGGGCGGCCCGGGGTGTGGGCAGGGAGTTGGGCAGTGAGACAGACCGGGCCCGGCCCACAAAAGGGGAGTGTCCTGCGTCTGATGGGCAGGAGCTTAGTGATGAATCGGAAAGGGAATCTTGGGAGTCAGAAGATGGAACGCACCCACGAAGGGCAGACCTGAGCAACTCTGAAACGTGGCGGATGCCGCATGGGCTGTTGTCCTCACAGAGAATGGATTCAGCTTGGCTTTTTTCGATTGACTGCCAAAATTCACCAATTTAGTGCACCTGATGTTACTTTTGAGAGGAAATTGAGGGGAATTTGTCAGGTTACGGGGGTTAGGAGAGACAGATTGCAGACTGGTCTGGCCAGGACAAGTCTGTTTCCCTCCTGGGGAAGGGATGAGGGCCAGACATGGCCTTCATGATGGCCTGGCCGTCTCTCGCCTGCCCTCCTGGGGTTGGTGTGCTTCAGGGTGTGTTGGGAGCAGGGTTGGGGGCTCGGAACCTCTGCCCACCCTCCTTTCTTTCTTCTTCAGCCTGCCGTCAGCTCTCTCTATGGTCTGAGGTGTTTTGTCTGCTAGCTTGCTTTTCACTCTCAGTGTTACCAGTTGTAACACCATCCAAAATATTGGATGCAGTTTTAGGCTGGACTTCTTACTCTTTTCCAAACTGTACAATCTGAGTCCCACAGCATCCCAGAACTTCAGCGTCTCAGACGTATTTATGGTCAGGAATTCTGTGAAAACCCATCTAATGAGTTTTTTAAGCTGTTTCTTGTCAAATTTTACATTGTAAATTTCTAATTTGTAGTTAAAATAAAAACAAAGATTCAGCTACTCTACAGTTAGCTTTTTCCCTATTTTCTTACTCACCAAAGGTTGGTTTTCAGAGCAGCTATCGTCCTTGGTCTGAACTCCCCAGGTCTGGAAACGAAGCAGTGTGTCAGCCAACAGCAGCTGTCTCTGAAGAGGTCCTCATGACGTCGCAGCGTCGCATTCTCCAGCCCGACCTGGTTTCAGCCCATTCTCAACCGGCATGAGGCTTCAATCTGTGTGGCCCCCTCTAATGGTCTCAGATCCTCCGTAACCTGGGTTTTTTTCCTCTGGCACCACAAAATCCCAGTTGCAGGCCTGCATTCCCCAAAATGCAAGACCAAAGAAAAAATGTCCTATATTGATCGAGGGCCAGTCAAAAATTCCTGAACTATGTCTTTAAATATGAGAAGTCACCGGTCTGGGTGCCAAGTGATATGTTTTCTCCTTGAGCCAGGTCTTAAGAGCTCTCAGAGGACCTATTACACCCGAGATAGCCCAGCTACCTCAAATGGCATAGAAGGAGCAGATTGACTTCTGAGGTAGTGTTGGAAACAGAAAAGTTTTATTAAAAAGCAAAATAACAAAGCTCTTGCAGAGAAAAACCGAGACAGGGGCAAGAGCTTCTTGCTTCTGCTAAAAACACCCCACAAAAGCAATTATTTCTTTTGTTCTCTTCTTTTTTTATTGAATTACTTAGGTGGGACCTTTTGTCTTCTGTCCAACTGGCAGCCCTAGGTTTGAGGTGAAGTCCCCAAGGTCCTATGAGGGTCTTTTTACCTAATTGAGGTAGGAGAAACTTCTGTGGTTTTTTTTCCTTTTTAAGGAGACAAAGGATAATTTGGTCATTCTGTCAACAGGGAGCACATTCCTACACCATCCTACAGAAAATTCATGAAAATAAACTAAGACAGGAGAAGTTAAGAGAAAATAACATTAATTATACAAATTTTACTGTGAGGTATTTTCCAGTGTGAGTGAAAATTCTGCTCTTGTGATGCCACAGTTGCATAGGCAGTGTTGGAAGGTCTTTCTTTTAACTGGCTATATTAATCTAGGGTTAACCATTCTAGTGGTTTTTTATTTCATGAACCATAGCAAGTTTTTGCTGAAGAAGATTTCCACTTTTCTAATTGTACTTTCTGTTACATTGCTACAATTCACCAGTCAGAATGAGTGCCTGAAACTTCAAAGGATAAATACGTTTAAGCATTAACGTTATAAAAGATGAAACGTGGTTGCCATTAACACCTGGAGTTCAGTATTTGGGATGAAAGAGAGCTAGATGATCCCATTTTCAGTTGGGTTTTTTTTTAAGATACACTACACATGCTGAAAAAAAGTATTGGATGTCTATACGCCAGGCAAGCCAGAAAGCGACAGCAAGACCTGGAGGGTTTTCCTCCCTCCCTCCCTCCCTTCATCCCTCCTAGTATGAAGAACTACTAGGGCTAACTAGGAACTATATAACTATACAACAATACAGCAACAAACATATATGAATGAAATAGAAAAACAAAAGTCAAAAATTAACTTAGCATCAATAAGAAAGATGGAGAGGGCAGCAACAGCTATGTTGACATCACTGCAGACAAGGAGCCAGAGCAAATAGTGAAAGCCCTTTCAATTCAGCCAGAGCAATAATGAAAGCCCCCCAAATACAATTCTTACACTACTGATGAAGAACTTGTGCAGACACATCCTCATTTATTGCTGATTGAAGAAAATTTCAGGCACCAAATTGCATTCTTTTCTTTCCTGTCCTTCAGACATGAGGGGAAAAAAAGACACAGTTTGTCTCCTGTGATTAGCAGTGTTGTATTGCACTAAATGGTTTCTTAATTATTGTTTTGCACTGGTGATTGGAATTTTTGCACTGAGTAGTTTTTATATTGCACGAATAGTTTATGTTGTATCACAAGCCTTGTTCCGTCTTCCCCTCTCCCCCAAAGCTCTGGTGGTGGTGGTCTCTTCCCAGGTTACTCCTCCCTTTGCCCCTCCCATCAGTTGTATCCCGTTGGCTGTGGCCTGTCTGCACTGCCCCCCTTCCTCTGGGTTTGAAATCTCCTGCCATCACAGAATTGACCTCTTGCTCTTCCTAGACCCCTTAGAGTAATTCTGCAATAAAGCTGTGGAATTTTTTGGTCCTGAGGATAAAGAGCACCTCCTCTCTTTTACTTTTGTCCTTGTGAGATTGTGAGGGCGAGGGGTTCAGAGCTAGCCAAACCGGGCCCCCCAGAGGCCCAATCAATCTTATGGAGCAGCTTCTCGGATTGATGGCATCTGACACTGGGGATGAGCTCTGCTCAGCAAGGAGCTGCCCTGCCCTGCCCTGCCCTGCCCTGCCCTGCCCTGCCCTTTCGTCTCTGGGGGAAGCCCTGCACTGACTTCCAATGAGCCACCAGCCTTTGCAACTTTGCAACCCTTACAACTGTCCCAAAGATGACACATTTGTTTCAGATATAATCAAATATATATGATCTTGCAGTTATGATTCCATTTTATGTGTATGTTCAAGAAGTGATATGTCAAATGAAGCTTAATCCATATATGAAAACAACATGTGCAAAAAGCTGACTATCCCAAACTAAGTCAAAGACAGAGAACATTCTTGGAGACTTTGTGCTCCTTCAGTACTGAATTTATTTATAGCAGGCACAAATTAAGACAATTTGTTCTTGTCTTTAGTGTTTGCTAGAAGGCTAAATGGTTACTAGATAAATTAATTCTAATATAGTATTGAAGTATTAATCCTAATACTTAATTCTACTATTGAAAAACATTATCAAAGTTTGGGAAAGATGAGCTTCATTGTGACTGTATTATACCTATATAACTTGCATGTTCATAACTGAAGAATAATTAAGCTGTACAAAGAGAGGAATCATAACAAAATTGTTCTAACAGTAGAAAGTACAAGAACATATGCCATGAAGAAAGGAAAGTCTTTCCTTTCTTATTCATTTTTTTCTTAGAAAGAGACCCATTCTTGTTCTATTTCTGTGATATCAGGGATAATCTCAGGAAATGTCTTTCTAACTCTAATTTAAAATGTCTTCAGATTAATTTTATGGCGGAAGTAGGACATTATCTCTGTGAAGCTTAGAGAAAGACATGAGAAATAACAATATAAACTGAAGCAAATAGGTTACTGCCTTCTTTTTAATTGCTAGCAGAATTATAGGCTGTGAGTTTGGTTTAGTTTCTTCTATTTTTCTTACATCTCTAAGTTCCCTTACTCTCACTGTATCAATTCTATTGTTGGGACATTTGGCATTGTATCCCCTGGCCATATCTGCCCTGATGTTGCTACTGAAGAGTCAGAAACCTCATTTTCCAGAAGGACTCCTGAAATAAGTTGAGCTGAAAGCTACTAAAAATATTTTGAAGAAATATAGTGTTGTTACACTAAAGCGGCCTTTTGCTGGGTTTTGGGGTGTCCCCAGCAGGCTGCAGGGGCCCCGGATAGCGCAGTCCTGTTCGAGACAGACTGTCCAAGCTCCCAAGCAGTTCTTAGCAAGCTTAAGTGAGATCATCTCTTCAGTGATTATCAGCTCATTGGGATTTCAGCCCTTCAGCTTGCTAGGTGCCTAGGCAGGGAGAGAGAGGAGAAGGCCGTATAGGGTTCCACAGTGATGTCTTTGTTTATTCTTCTGTGAAGGTTCCCAGTGACAGCTCTTCTGCCAGAGCTGGGCTAAAACTCTTTGTATAGGGATATCAGAAATTGTCCAATGGCAAGGGTTAAAGGAAAGTGACCTATAGGGTTACAGAGAGATAAGCAAGAGAACCTGAAGGCAGAAGACAGGAGCTTCTAGCCCATTCACCATGACTTGGCATTTCCTGTCTTAGGCTGCTGAACACCATGGAGGCATTGTAGACTCAGGGCCTGCTACATTGCACCACAAAAACATTTTAGTTTTATGAGATAAAAGTATTTTCCTTTTGATGATCTCTCATACTCTGTTTATATTCTATATGTATGACTTACTGTACTGCAAAACTGTGAAAAGGAATGTGTATTAATCTACTTTGAATTTCATGAAAAAGCTTTACTAAGCTATTTATTCATCTTAAAAAAATTATTCTAAAGTACTCTTTCAAGACATTTATCAAATCATATTGAATCCTAGAGCAAAGGGTGCCATCATTGGCAATCACAGGACATTCAGAAAACCCTGTAATTGTCACAGTTATCTGTATGTGATTTACATTAGGCAAGTATAAAATAATTTTCCCTTGTGAGCAGCATTTTGCGAAGAGCATTTCCTGCTCTCCCAATATTGAGATATTTATTGATATAAATATATAAATAAAATCCATATTAGCATGTACGTATGTTAATGATAGTGTATGAAATCATCAAGGCTTAAAAAAACCCTCTCCTTAATTTGCTTTCACATTTTATATAAAACAATAAATTAGAAAATAAGCAATCACTTTGTATAATATTATGACTTAAACAATAGCCCATAAAGTTCTTAGATGCTAAAGATGTAAGTTTTAGTGAGGCAGGTATTTTACAGAGAGCAAGCCTTAGATCCTCCAATTACTTGGATTGCTGAAAATGATGAAACTACAATTTGAATTTTCTCTCTATGCAGAACTCTTCTACTAACATGCTGGAAACCATCACTGCTGCTCCAAAGCCGAGGATTGCTTAGCCAGCTGAATTGAAGTGATGAAAGCACCTTTACTTGGTAAGGGAAAAAACTGCCTGTGGCAGTACCAGTCATCAGTTTTTCTGGGTCTGGATTAAAGACACCGGAGACAGGAATTTGTGTTTGGACTCAAGTGTTTATTATTTCTTATCAGTAAAACAGTTTCACAACTGTGAATTCAGCAGCTTTTCATTTGAAGGAACAAAATGGCTAACAATCTCTTGTTAGGTCTTTTAAGACTAAACTATCCAATTAAGAACTGACACCTAGATTATTTTCCCTTTTAACCCAATAACTGATCCCAAAGAGCTGCAATGCGGACTTTTCTGCCCGTTACAAAATGCCACCCAATCCCATGAAGAAGAAGGAAGAAGAAGCATGGAGAAGAAACCCAGGACGACCCCCTGTGCCCTCCATCTTGCTTCCATCCACAACGTACTGAAAATCCCAAAACTTAAATTTCTCAGCAAGGGATACACCTACACTATTCTCTATAATCTCTTTCACACTTTTGTGGATTCTAGTATATCTTGAATTCTAGGAAACTTCATGAATGAGGGCAAAGTCAATGCTTCCCTGGGGGTCAGGGCACCTCAGATCAGACAGAGAACTATTCCCGGTGCCCTGGGTTTCCACAACTGCCCTTTGGAAGACAGAATATCCTGAAGGACAATTTCTTACAGGCAGCTTCTTGTCTTGTGTGAGCCTCTCACTAGCATTTTGGTATGACAGGTTAGGCAGGGAACCTGCTCTGATAAATATACAGTACAGAAATGCTCCTTGATGCTGTTACACAGAAGATCAGAGCTGAAAGGAATACAGAGGCACCTATCCCTACTCAATACCATCATGACTATACTAACAGATTGCCTTCTTTAGCTTTGAAACTAGGCAATGTACTGTGTCACAGCAAAGAAATTTGACTTTTACTTGAGGAAGAACTTGTAAAGGGGTGGAAACTGGATGCTACCGGCAGCACCCACAGCCATGGCATGGTCACCTACTTGCAAAATATCCTGTAATTTTATATTCCATTCTATCCATTCTGGCAATCTTGACTGAACTATACTGATGTAGTAATACCTGAATCTCAAAACAGTTGCCATATACTTCTATGGAAAGGAAGAAAAATTAGTACTTCAGCAAAACACATTTAATAAAAAAATATTGGTTAAAACTGTATGTTAAAAGTAACAGTTCTCATGATGTTGTTATATCAGTGTTATATCAGTATGAACTGCAATAGTCTCTCAAAATAAATTTTCAAGAGCTCTGTTTTTATGACTGAGGTCACAGGCCTCTCCTTCCACATTCCCATTGTGGTGATGAGGAAATGCGTATTAGGTATCACAATGAACATGGCATGAAGTTCTGACAACTCTCTATTGCTGTGTGTAATTTTATATCACATAATCATTTAGGTTGGGAAAGACCTGTAGGATCATTAACCATTAGGATCTAACCATTAACCCAGCACTGCCTAGTCCACCACTAGACCATGTCCCTGAGTGTCACATCTAGACACCTGTTTAACAGCTGTGTGGATCATGATTCTACCACTTCCCTGGAAGCCTGTTCCAGGACTTTACAATTCTTTCAATGAATAAATTTTATCTAATATCCAATATAAACCTGCCTTGGTGCAATTTGAGACTGTTTCCTATCGTCTTGTTGCTTGTGACGTGGGAGAAGAGACCAATCTCTACCTGGCCACAACCTCCTCTCAGGGGGCTGTGATAAGATTCCCTCTGTCTCCTTTTTTCCAACACTGAGCCCCTACAGTTGCTTCTCATCAGACTTGAGGTCCAGACCTCTCCCTGGCTCCACTGCTCTCTCTGGACATGTTCAAACACTTTAACATCTTCCTTGTTATGAGGGGCCCAAAAACTGGACATAGAATTCATGGTGTGGCTTCACCAGTGCTGAGCACAGGATCTGAGAACACAATAAAACCCATTAGATCTGTTAAGGAAGCAGATTTGTCATTCTTCTAAACATTTCCATCTGTGATAAACTCCAATGCTTTTTAAAAGAAGGACATGATCTAATTTAAAGCTTTTAAAACTTCATAAGAACCAAAGTAAACAGGAATTTAATTTTAAAACTCCAGTTTTAAATAATTAATTTTCAATTGTTATCAATTTGAATCTAAAATAATAAAGGTAAAAATGAAAGTAATCTTCAGATTAATAAATAAAACATTAATCCCAGCTTCTTATTCCATATTTTACTGTTTCTACAGATTATTTTTTAAAATGTTCTGTAAAATAATTACTTATCATTTTCTTTATACAAGCAAAAAGAAATTAATGAGAATTGCTGGGATTTTTTGCTTTATAGTGTGCAAACAACTTAATACATCTAGCCAAAATATTTGACATTTGTACAGTGCTGAGATTATATTTCTGAGACTTTTATTAAGTTCAAAATAAGATATTTAGCCAAAGTATTAATCAAGTTTCCTATAATACACTTCATAATAAAGATGGATAATATGGCTATCAATAATGAAAAATTTTAAAAAATGAACTTTTAAAAAATGAGTGTGAAGCTTGAAGTGTGAACTTTATGGACAGACAAGACAATTACATTTTCTGTAATGACTGCACTGAGCACCTCCGGAGTTGTTGGAAATATGGATCTGAAGAAAGGAAAGAAATATTTTGAAAACAATTTGCCATAGAAAACAACACAGTGTTTTATAGTATGTAGTAGCTAAGGTAATTTCTAGTTATAACAAAGCAGTATCAATGTTTTTTTACATTCTACCCATAGCCAGTGCTGCCTTAGAAAATGTATTGGTTAAGACATAATGTCTTCTTATACAAAATACAGAGACCTATGGACTCAAAGTCATTGACTATTTCATCACAGCAACTCTATATGGATAAAATATTTATTACCTCTGTATCGGAGAAAAAGTATGGAATGCTGATACTTTCCAGAGTTCACGCTATGAAAGACTGATGGGAAGCCAGCTATAAGCCAACTTCTCTTCCTGTAAATGCTAAATGAGTCACATCATTCCAAAGATGACCAACCTAAAAATCATACTCATTTTACTTCTTACCTGTACCTTAAATGAAGACTGCAGAAGCTATTAAATAGTTCCATTGTTATCTCTGAGTAAGAAAATTTTCCAGTCATGACTAATGTCAACAGCAAACATCCAAACAGCTTCTATACCTGGATCACTGACAGTTTACACAGGACTGATTAAGAAAATTTTCAGAGAAGGAAATAGCATACCATTGGGTTTCCATGGTATAGGCCCTGTGGACCTACACTTTTGCCTTTGTATGCACATTCCTTTACAACAGTAATAGTGAAATGTTCTTACTTCCCTCCCCGCTTATTTTGTCTCTATGTAGCTTGAGGCACATAGCTCTTTATTAGGAAGGCATTAAAGCCTCCTGAAAGGCAAGGGAATGTTGTCGCTGGCTCTCAGGATTATTCCAGCTGGTGGCCTTGGGCTATTATAACCTATATAATAAATTCCTAGTTTATCCTTATAACCGTGAGGATTGGGAACACATGTTCTTGTTTAAAGGAGGATCTCCAAAGTAAGGGATATTCCTCAAGTACAGAAAGTGCAACCCCTCCAAACTGAGATCTTGAACTGAAAATAAATGGTGAGAGGGCATACAGGGCACATAGTAAACTTCTAGTTTTCAAAGCACTGACACTAAGAACAAAGTACCTTACTGAGCTATCACTTGAGTAATTCTCTAGTATGCAGATCCATTCCTCAAATATAGTGAAATCCACCCATACAACAAGTCATCACAATACTTATAAACCATGCAAAATGCAGCGCAATTAAAAGGTGATACATAAGTCTTATGCTTGCTCAGCAATGTGTTACTACCTCCAGGGAAATGGAGCTTCATCCAATGTTGCTCCTATCATGTATATGATAAAAAGTAAAACATTCTTACAGATAAAGACTGTGTCAGTAAGAATATGTTTCAGGAACAGTGTTAGTGGTTCCTGGAACAAAGGAAGAGTTTTTACTCTGAGTACTTAATTGCAAAGAGCAAAAAAAATCTGTGCAGACAAAAATACCAAAAATATGTGCTAATTCCTAAAGTCTTCTCATAGAATCACAACAATACTTTCATTGAGAAAACAAGGAACAGGAGTGAATAGCTCTTTTCTCTACAGTTGCTGACTATCAAATTGCTTTTCTGTCTGTAATTTCACCAATCTCTTGTTTTAGAGCATGGCAAAATCTCTGCAGCAATATGGAGGTAGGCAATAAAAGGAGCATCTTTTCTGCCAATTAAGAAAGGAAGTCTCAAAGACTAATTGTTAATAGCTGAACTGGGTGTTGCACTGTCAGGAATCAGAAGATTGCTTTCTTGGTAAAATTAGACCTTTTAATTGAAGGAGTAAGAAATACTGAGCAGCAGTGAGCTATTTGGCCTGACAAGCCTATCCAAAAGGATGTGTGACTCCATGGCCCATTTTTTCCACTCCAATCACACAGAAATTACTTGAATAAATGCTTTCACAATATTAGTCATCAAATATGGTTTAAATTCTCTACATTAAACCATCTAGCCAGTTCCTTATCTACCAAATTATCCATCCATGAAATATATATCTCTTCATTTTAGAGAGAAGGACATTGCAAAGGGCCATGTCCAAGGCCTTAAGGAAGTCCCAATTGATGCTATCCATAGCTCTTCCCTTTTTCACTGATGTCACTCATCAGAGTCACTCATCAGAGGACACTAGTCTGGTCAGGCAGTACATACCCTTGATTAAGTTTTTTTTATGAAATTACTACAGCATACACAAAAGTAAAATATAATGGAAACCCATAATATGTGCATCATATATAGTGCCAGTCAGAAATATGAAATGACCAATGCATGATTTTGAGTGTGATTAAAGAGGTAGCTGCAATACTTGTGAAAGGCTTTACTCTCTACCAAAACATAAAACCTAGTTATGATTCTATTTTCAAAATGCTTTTTGGAGGTTTATTTATGTGCATAAAATTTATTCCTGAAAGTTGACAAAGCTCTTTAAGAACTGGATTTTAAAACATCCAGAGAATAAATTAAAAATGTTTTATGTGGCCACTAATTTTATAATCAGGATGCCATTCAGCCTAAAAGAGCAAAACCTTCCTTCTATTCAACAAAGCTAAACTCCTAGTGGTTTGTTTTTATAGATCCTTTCTTTTATGCTATGATAATGAACAGATTTGCTCAAAACCACAAAATCTCTACCAAACCAGGTATTATTCTTTTCTTTCAGGAAGATTTTAAATCATCTGCCAGTCCCTACAGTTGAACTGCTGTTTACTACCCCTTCCTAAACAAGAATGGAGCAAAGCACAAAGTAAAAAATCATTAAGCAAAAATCAGTGTTTACATGACCTGATTAATGAGCAGAAAAACAAACCTTTTATTTAAGAAAGCTGCGAACCCAAACCCTGGACAGGAGGTTAAAGTGCCAAAAGCTTCACAGAGAGCAAGCTTAAAAGATCAAGTCAGTCTTAGATTCCACCTTATTTCCTTCCCTCAAACACTCATAGAAGCTGAAGCCTTGAAGCAAAACTAAAATTTACGGGCTAAGCATATTCTCCTGTGTTATTTTCAAACAAGGCAATGCAAAAGTAATAAACATGTATACATCTTTAATCACAAAATTTCAGTCAGTGTCTAACCATACTTTTCCTTTGGAATCAAGACTAGAAGAACATCGAGACTAATACTTGTAAGTTTAAAGTTGAATTTATTTATAAATATATGTTAAGTCTCTACTGAAAGAAACCAATGAAAAAAGAAATGCAGGGCCCAGATCCACTTTACCATCTATTATTATTCAGTTATTCTCCTTATGCAAGAACTCAAACTAACTTTTTTTCTGCTTTTTTTAAAAATTAATTTTCATGAATACTAAAGGAAAAAAAGTCAAAAAAGTTTTCATAGACTTAGTTAATGACCATCAGATCAGATCAGATAAAATCATGACAGGATACTACATGTCCTCCTTGTCCAAATGCAACTGTTAAATTTGATGTATCATTCTTGAAGTTGAAATATTTGTTGCCTGTATCTTTCTTCACAAATTATTTAGATTCACTTTTGTGAGTACATTTTCCAAGAAGTAATAATGGTAATCTTGTCCAATTTGTCTTCATATGAGCCAATGCAAGTAGCACAATCCCATTCTTACTTCAGAACAAGATATCAATAAGCTGAAAGAAAGGTAACCTCCCTTTTCCAATAACATAATGAAGGCCTACAAAAGGCCAAGAAAACTTCCAACAGGTTTCAGGGAAAAAAAATGCACTGAAAAGTAAGAAGTAGGTCTTGCCTGTTCTCTAGAGAAACCAGCACATCAAGTTTCAGTTTAAAGACAAGAAAGAAAGAGGGCATAAAACTGCAACATATTTTTAGAGTTATCTTTTTTGCAGCCTGAAAACTTAGTGTCTTCAAATGCTTTATGAATCTTGACTCAGGAGGAGAGAAGTTCCAAACAAAACAAAAGATTTATTTATATTTCTGCTTATCAAAAAACCCACACCAGACCAAACAAAACCTAACCAAACCAAAAACAAACAAACCAACAACAAACCAATGCAGACATTTTCCTGTTGGTGTTACTATTGAAAGAATACCAACTAAAATAAGGAATGTATTTTGGAATATATTTTCTAGAAACCAATAAGAAAATATTTTTTCTAAATAGCTAGTCAGCTATCACTACATTATCATAACCAGCTGTGCAACAAGCAAGAATATGCTGTTTGACCACATGGTTTATTAAAAATTGAAAACTGTGCACTTACTTATTCATAGGAAAGGTTTATTCCAGAACTCTACTGAGTTAGTGAGTACTACTAAAGCTGAGCACACTTCTACGAAGTCAAAACCAACTTAGGTTTCACTTCTGCAATTTCCAAAAAGACATAAGCTGTAAAAAAGCTGCCTTCTTTAACTCAAAAACCATTAGGACGACATGCAGAATAATAAGACATTTCTGAAGTTTTCTTCTCTGCATTTTGTTCTGTATTTTGACAACCCAAACCAATAGCAAAGTTCCCATTCACTTCAGATGATACTCAGAATTGCAGTTAATACAGGCTGACTGGTGACAAGAGGAAGGCTTACAAATCTCAATAGGAAGGAGGTGCTCCCTTGGGATCTTCAGGTGGTATATTAGGCCAGGAAATGAGATTCCCAGAAACTATTCTAGATTTTCAGAATAAATGACATTCACACCAGCAGAATTCTGAATTATTCAGTGGTCTCAAGCATATGTCAACTATCCTGATTCAAAATTCTGAATAGCACTAGAATGTGCTGTTATTCACCATTAGTCTCACTAACAAATTCATTGCCTAGAGGCATGAACTTACACAGTTTAGTACAGTATGTCAGTAGAGATATATAGTAACTCTTATAAAGTTTAAGCCAGTGTATTATTAGCAAAATCTCTGTAGGAAGTGCTTGTGAAAAATTCAAAATACATATAAGTAGTCTCCCTAGGATAAAAAACCCTGCATATGGCTAAGGCATAAAAAAATACTCAACCCATATTGGAATGCAATCATGGCCACATACATTTGAGATACAGTAGCTTATTATAATAGAAAAGTGGAAAAGAAATTAATTTTCTTTCATAATTTCCTCTTTCTAAATGCTGATTATTTCTCTACATTTGGTGCTTTCAGCACCAAACCTCAGTGTCATGGTTTAGTTGAAAAGGTTGTGTTAGGTTATAGGTTGGATTTGATGATCTCAGAGGTCTTTTCCAACCTAGTTAATTCTATGATTCTGTGAAGCTCTGTCAGCATGTTTATTGCTTTTATTTTATTGCCAAAAAACCTCATGAGCTAAGAATTATGCTCCGTCTAAAGGAGATTAGTTTTAAAAATGCCTTATGGGAAGATAGGGATGTCTGTTAGGACTATTCATAGAGTAAATAGTCTTAGAGGGCACCACTCTGAGACTCCTTAGGTTCTGAATGCCACTTGCACAAGGGTGAAGATCCCCTCTGTCATGGATTTGTAAGCTTTAGTGACGTTTGAAAACCTTTTGATTTATCTAGGAATGATCGAGGGGTATCATGTAGTGTTGGTTTATGAATCTCAAACTGTTGTAGAAAAGCTGCCACAAATTCATACAGACTTGATGCACATTACAAAGTTTTTTGAAAACAGAAGGATTGCTTGCAAAATAAATTTCCTAATGTTCCCATTTAAAATTTTAATTTTTTGATTAATTTTTAAACCAGGTATGAACTGGCATAGACTATGACTACATAGATTCTGACTACAAACAGGCTGAAAAACACCATTTTAAGGCGTAAGGTGCCTGGGCTCCCTTCAGCATTAAATCTGCAAAACCTGAGGCTTTAATAATTTCACTCCTGGTTTGTTAGGAAGAGGTGAGGAAAATGGAATTGTTCATGTGTCAGCATTGCAACCGGATGAGTGTAAGGGAAGCTGAGAAGGATCTCACTGCAAAAGAAGGAGTAGGGAAATAGGAGGAATTGAAAAGATAAAGAAGAATCAAGAACAGTCATAAAAGTAGTGCAGCGCATTTGGTTTGCTTGCCAACTTTTTCAATTTAGTTTTTAGGGGCAATAAAAATAATCCATCCACAAGCACCAAAGAAGCTAGTAAGTAAATGACCATTACAGAATATATGTAAATACAGAAACAAGTACAGTGAAGTTCTAAGGAGAATGTTTAGATATTCAATAAAGCTCAAATTACTTAATAGCTGCAAAGGCTGAAAGAAAATTGCTTGTGGTGTTTCATCACATTTAGAAAGCTTTTTATACTTTCTGCTTGGTGACAAGCTCATCAAAGTGCCTTAAAAGTACTTAGACTGTCAAGTTCCACTGCCCTTATTGGACTTTTTTCCAAACTTCCACTATTTCTAGTAGTTGAACATTTTTCCTGATTTTCTAAACTTTAATGTAGTCACTTCATTTGGTATTTTATCAGTATTGTTATATAGCTAAACTACTCTTTTTCCATTTTTAGAGGGCATGCTTTCATTTTGCTATGCCAAACAAACCATAGTTTATTTCATTTCTGCCCACAACAGTCTGCATATTGACCCTTGCCTGTATTCTTTTTCCTAAACACTCTATTAGAAACAGTCCTATTGTAAAAGACTATAGCATGCTAGCAAGGAATCCTGAGATCTCATCATCCCTTTCCTTGGAAACATCTTTTTTCATAACTCTTGACTTGTACTTTTTCTGTTATCAACTGTTACCCTTAATTCCCCTAATCTTTTGTTATTTCCAACTAAACAGTTTCCAGCTAATAATGAATTTTCTTATTTCCACTTCCAAAGGATAGGACTAAGCAGCTGTACTGTTAAATTTAATCTCGTACATTGCAGGCTATTTCACAAGGTGACCCAGATTTTCATCCCTTTTTTGATCATGCTGAACACCTTTGTTTTATCAGCAGGTCTCATTAGCTCTCTTCTCATGAAGACTTTAATGAAAATATTAAATTATATTGGTCCAAAGACTCATGTCTGAATCTCTGTAACTTTCCTCCAAACTGACAATTTTATTTTCAGAGCAGGCCAATGCAATTTCCTCTTCAAGCACTTGAAAGCCTTTACAAAATATATTCTCAAATAACTGATGATGATGATTATTATTATTATTATTTTCTGATGTGTTAATTTTGCTTAATCCATTAAGTGGATTGTGGTTTTTTTTTAAATTCTACAACTTACAATGAAACTTATTATACAGGGAGTGAAGGAACATGGGGCACTTTTTTCATCATTCAAGGGAAAAGGTTAGATAACCTGGTTTGAACATAATTCGAGTTTCACTTCCATCCTAGTGGAAGCAGTTTTCATATTCTAGCCCTTCCTCCACCACTGTTTAGTGTTTACCTCCAGTCATAAGTTCTATTACTCTAGATGAAAATTGAAAACCCATTTTAAGGGCTCTGCCTGGACTTCTCCAAACCTATAGTTTCAGGATGTGAAACTTTGTTTTTTCACCCTATTTTTGTTTTATTGGCGAAATTGAAGAACATTGAGGTTTTTGGGTTACTTGCTTTACAAAGTTAGACCAAATTTTCAGCAATTCTTGCTCTTAATTTTTCCACGTATCTAGGAGTAAAAAATTAAGCCCAGAAAACTGAGTTCTTTTTGCATTTTTGAAGACTTTGGTTAGTCCCTGGCTTTCTTCTTTGTTTAATATACAAGTTCTCGCTATTTTGTGTATTTGATCTAGTTTATTTCCAGTGTGTTTAACTTCATTCATTTGACTTTATGAAGTTCACCTCTAACGTATGAGTTGTTGTTATTTTGCAGCTGACATACTTACCTCCGTTTTTTCTTTACAACCAGTCTTTAATGACTCTTATTATTTATCAAAAATTAATCTGAAGCTATTAAGATCATTTGTATTTTATGTGAATTTGGAGAAATGTTAGCTATCACAACTGCAGATGTACCTGGCAATACACTTATTTTCTGATCTTCATAAGATAAATTCCATTCTGACATCATTCCAATAAACTCCCAGCTATTAAATCCACACAACTAATAGCAGAATGACAGAAATTTGATCAACATCCAAACCTGGCATAATTCCAACATTTTTAATTAATCTTACCATGCACTTCTTGAAGTCATTTTCACAGATGTAATTTCACAAATCTTTTTGTACTATTCTTGTATCTTTGAAATCTATTGCACCATAAACATTATACCTCTGCCTTCAGTTGGAAAGTTCTGGTCTTTCCAAGACTACTATCCTACCATGAACTTCTGCTATTTCTTTTATGATCAGACTCAAAAGATTACATACAACCCTTTCATTAACTCCAACAGCCATCCACTACAGTCAGTAACGGGTCTTTGTATTTTATCTCCATCTTTGTAATTCATAATTTCTACTTTCACCCCTTTTAAAATCTGTATTTTAGGTACCTTCCCTTCCCTCTGAGAGCTGAAAGCTATGAACTGTGATGAAATACTGATCTGAGATAACAACAGATGACAGCGAAGAAAGTTACCAAAGCACTTGTTATGGTTTGATGCTGAATGTTTGACCTGGTAAGTTTTACTTTGTAGTACCTGAACTGGCCAAAGCTGAACTTGCATCCTTTTAGGATGCTTCTTGCACCTTTCCTTTGTGCTCCCTAAAACTGATGTTTGACTTTGATGCTGAGAGTGGCTGATGATCTTGTTTTCACTGTTTCTCATTTAGCAAGCAGGAGGTTTGCACTGTGTAAACAATGAAAGCAGTGGTCACACAAAGGGCTTCTGATGAGTTTCTTGGATAAAAAGTTCTTTCTTTTGTTTGCCTGAATGTTCAGCACTGGCACAATGCCAGTGCTCTCATGAAAATATATTCTCTCTAATGTCTGCTGTGAGATGTGATTGGAAACAGAGTAAATAAAGCTGGTTCAAGCTTAGAAATAAAGAAAAAAAACTTTATTAACTTACAACTATATGTAAAAAGGAACCCACACATAACTCAGAATGAAAACCTTCCAAAAACATTCTTCCTCCTCCCCCCAACTTCCATCAATACACTAAATAGAACTTTAGATTCTCAATCCAGTTACTACTTCTCAAATAATTAACTCTCAGTTTATTACCACCCTTCAGATAATCAACTCTCAGTTCATCAAGAAGAGAGGAGTTCTTTTTGTACTATAGGCTTCTTTAGGAAACACAGTTGAAACTTCTTGTGTTTCCATGTCCCACATAGCACTGCCTGGAGAACATTTGCTATTGTGACATCTTCTTTCCACGTATAGTGCTCTCACCACTGCGCATGGACTAGTGCTGTTTTTAGGGTTCTCCTTTTAAGGATGCTTTGTCCAGTTCCAAAAAAGCAACAGTCTCTTACTTTTGGGACACCTGTCCCCCCCAAATTCACCCCCTGGAGCCGAGGGGTCTCAGAGATATTTTTTACTGAAGATTGAGGGCACCACCACCCTCCTCATCCATTGTCTCTGTTCATGCTACTCCTTCACATAACATCACTGCACTCTTTTGGCTCCAAGCCATTGCCTCCCCCTAGATGCAGTCTCTGTGTCACAGGAAAAAAAATGGTTCTGTCTATGGCTATACAAGAAAAGTCCAGCTAAAGGCCACTCCCCATCATCTCCTCCCACCTAGGATTCTTCTCAACTTTTCTGACATCTTTTACTTGCTCAAACTTTCACCACACTTGCCTATTTTCTTCCATTTTTTATTTGTCTCTCTCCTAGAAGGGTTTAATACTCTGTAAAGTTTACATTGTCCAAGAAAAGGGTTAAAATGTTGGTCTCTGCCTGCCCAGAACTCCCAACTCCCACGGCTGGGCACCTTCTCGCTGCACCCCCCCCTTCCCCTTCTCAGCCAGCTCTGCTGCCAGCGCATGATATTAAATTTCAAGGTGGCACAAGCAAAGGCACAGGCGCTCTCTCTCTCTCCTGGGGGTGGGGGAGCTGCCCGATGCCTCTCTAATGTTCCTCCACCCTTCCATCCTGCAGGGGCCCTCACCTCCCCTCTCTGCCCAAGGCCCTGGCCTACCTCACCCGCCCGCATGGCTTCCCCTCCCCTGCCCAGCCCGCAGCAGCTGGGCAGGGGAGGTCTGAACCTTTCACCCTCCGGAACCCAAGAGAGCTTCCCCCTCGGAGTTCTCTGCTTTTAACCCCCTGTGT